>JACEFZ010016738.1:5000-19282 GCA_014155875.1 Cepaea nemoralis
CTTTCTTTCTTTCTTTCATTCTTTCTTTCTTGCTTGCTTTATTTACTGTTTACTAAAAGCTCTGTAAAGAAAATCATGCTCTAAGCCTACATAGAGCCTTCTTCGCGCACTGAAGTCATCGTGGCCGAGTGGTTCAGCCACAGGCTTCGCTCTCCTAGGGCATCTGTTCGTTTCGAGACTCACATCATTCTGTTCACCAGTGCAGTTTTCTCGCATACTTCAAAGGGTCGTCGCTGGAGCTACGGAGTTCGTGTTCTGTGCGACTCCTTCCGTAGGCCGCTTTGCTGAAAGAGCTTGAGCCATGCTGGATAAACTCAAGTGCAAAATATGGAACCTCTGCCCTTAAACTCTTTTCCCGTTCTCTTCTTCTTGTATCACCATTGCATTTTCAAATTCCTTGTGTTAATATTTCTTTACATAGCAAAAACAATGGAGATGCATACAGATAAAACTAAAATGGAGAAAGAAATATATGTTGATGAGGAAAAATTGGAGGTAGTCGAATATTTCGAATATCTTGGATCATTAATTACCAAAATAATGGTGACAGCTTTTTTTAAGCTTTTTTTTATTGCAATATTCGTCTGTGAGGCCTGGACAGTTAATAAACAAGCTGAACAGCGCATAAATGCCTTTGAATATAAATGTTATAAACGGGTTCTAAGAACCTCTTGCATACAGAAAAGAACAAATGCATCAATACGACAAGAGCTGAATGTTGAAGAAAGTTGGTTACTAAAGACGATAAAACAAAAAAACATTGAAATATTTTGGTCACTTGAAACGTCATTACAGTTTGGAGAGAGAAATAATGGAGGGGTATATGCCCGGGAACAGAGGAAGAGGAAGCCCAAAGAGAAGATGGGTGCAGGATGTGGTAGATGATCTCCAGATGGGTGTATCGGATGTGGGATATCTTGCTCATGACCGAGATGTTTTCCGGAAGGTTGTTATGGGAGCTAGGTTCTGCAAAGTACATGCTACTGAAAGAATGAATGAATGAATGAATGAATGAATGAATGAATGAATGAATGAATTCAAATGTGAAACCTCATTCGGCATTACATCATTTAATTGGTAAGCCATATAGAATGAATAGACTTCAAACATAACTACATTACGTCAAAGTGAGAATAACGAAGAGGCAATTACAACATAAAATGGAAGCTATAAAAATGTGGATATATAGAAGAAAATGACGTGTTGCATGGAAACAAAAGTACGCACATAATAGAAGTCCTAGAGAAACTGGCATTTAAAAGAGACATGGTGTAATGTAGGTTCTTCCTATTCTTCATTCCTCTGTTGAGATAAGTACATCACACCTAGTTACATACTCCAAAGGTCAACGCGTTTGACTTCGGCATGAATTTGCGTCAAGTTTTCTTCCTCTAGACCAGTGGTTCTCAACCTTTTTTGGCCTGTGCCCCCCCTTCACCATATTTTCAGAACGTCATCCCCCCCCCCCCTTCCTATCAAAAATTTGGCCCGTGCCTCCCTTCACCGTATTTTCAGAACGTCATCCCCCACCCCCTTTCATATTTCCTATCTAAAAGTACCACCATCCCCTACACAGTATACGTAAAAATGGAAGGTAAATTTAATAGCATATACTAAAACAAGTCTAGACATCCACATAAAACATGATTTGTGGGTCTACTTACTTTATAAAATGAATTTTAGAAGGATGAGACGTACATAACTGTAAAGTATGAAGGGAAAAACAATATCAAGTAATCGGTTCTTGTATTAATGCGCTCTTGAAATGGTCTTCATTCCCCCCCCCCCCCTGGAAACCCCAAAATTCCCCCCTGGGGGGAATTCCCCACCGGTTGAGAACCACTGCTCTAGACCAAGGGTCTCCAAACTACAGCCCGAGGGCCGGATCCGGCCCGCGACGTCATTTCATCCGGCCCGCCGACGGTACTAGAACTTGCTTGATATAACGTATGGAACATGAGACGTTGTGATACAATTTATATGTAAATATTATGTTTAGATTAATAGGAGATCTTCACACGTGATGAAACCTCCTGGCTGCTATGTGTCTTAAATTTACTATTTTCAATTATTAGTTATCTAGATTTTCGTGTTTAATGTAATGTTTGCTTATTTCGCGCCATCCCAAGTCCTTCCCCGGTTCGTGATAGCGCCGCCTACGCTCTGATGTTACCATGGTTTCCATGGCAACACACACACACACACACACACACACACACACACACACATATTTCCATCCCCCAGACGCCTCCGGTTGTCAACACAGATCCGATGCTCTAGAAATATTTACTTCTCTTTGCCAGTCATCCATTTTATATGTATGTAACAAGTATTTCTTTGTTTGATAGTGATAGGTAAGTGAACTACAAGTGTGAATAGAGGCATTAAAGTAGCAAACATAGCACAAAAATGCCATAGAAGCCTTGTGTTATTTCGAAAATATTATCCCCAGCTCAGAAAAATTCTCTGGTAGAGGTATTAATCGAGCTGGTTTCTAAGCCTGTGTTTTTCAACCTTTCTGCTGGAGCAGATCCTTACGCAAATGTTTAAATTGCTCAAGGAACTCTGTGCGATGATCCAAGTGTCTCTCCCACTGTATTTAATAAACCAGATGGGCAGAAATATTGCATTTAGGTGATTTCGGTCTGTTTCGGCGTAACCCCTGGCTGCCACTCGCGGAACCCTGGTTCCGGTTGAAAAACTCTGCTCTAGGCTGTTTATTTAATCCGGCCCTATTTATATATTTTGGAAACCGCATGGCGAGAACACGGAAGAAGAACCATCTGCAGATCTAACCGTTAGAGAACTCTTGATTGCGGACGACCAAGCCCTAAAAGCAAAGTCAGAAGCTGAATTACCAGACCACATGAATAGTCTAAATGAAATGTACAGGGAACATAACATGAAGATTAGCACGAGTAAAACAGAGGTAATGACTGTAATTAAAGAAGAAGCAGCAACAACGATTCACCTAAACGAACATACCTTGAAAAAAGTAAAGAGTTTCAAGTACTTAGGAAGTATAATATCATCTAATGGCAAATCAGAAGACGAGATCGAGAATAGATGCAATAAGGCAAACCAGCTCATTGGACAAATGGCACCAATACTAAAGAACAAACATGTATCAATAACTACTAAGAAAGCACTTTACAACACAATCTTCCTACCAACTCAGTTTTACCAATGCCAAACCTGGACAATGACAGAAAAAGATGGAAAAAAAAATCACAACAGAAGTGAGATTCCTGAGAAGAATTCTCAATGTATCAAGAAGAGATAAGATCAGAAATTAAGAAATCAGGACTAAAGTGATTGTTGTAGCTGCACTAGATTTTATTAGAAGGCAGCAAGTCAAATGATTTGGCCATACGAGTAGGTTACCATTCAACAGCATGCCACAACAAGCAATGATGTACAGACCAGAGGGAAGCAGAGGTAGAGGCCGACCACGTAAACGATGGACGCGGGGAGTAACAGAGTCCATGGGAATATCGATACATGAATCCCATAAGCGGGCACTCTCCCGCTGTTTATATTTCACCTCGACATCGAAAGGTACAAGAGGAACATGATGAGATGAGATGAGATGAACAAACCTTATTATGAGATATATTCTATTACCAAAGGTACTTATAAACTGTTTATGTACCTTTAGAGAGCCGTAGCTTCACCAGTGACCCCTAGTCCTCTGCTTTTCTTGTGTTTCAATGGGATTTTAATTATGTTTCTAATTCAATATGTTTTTTCGTTTTCAGATCCCGTGTACTTCACTCTTCATAATGGCTACTAAGAAAAGAAAAATGGACACCGAGTGTCGTGGTTTCATTGAAGAATGGGAAGTAAAGTACTTCTTTGTGGAAACACGAGACCAGAAAATCTGTTGTATAATATGCAGCGAAAGTGTTGCCGTTTTGAATGAGTACAATCTTCGGCGTCACTATGAAGCAAAACATCTATCAACATATTCAAAGTTTTCCGGAAAGTTACGCTCTGAAAAAATATGAGTCCATGAAACGTGATTTGGAAATACAAAGATATCTCTTCACGAGAAAGTTTGCTGAAAATGAATGTGTCACTCGTACAAGTTGCAAAATAGTGCATAAGATGGCAGAAAGAGGAAAACCGTTTACTGATGGCAACTTCTTCAAAGTGTGTATGATGGAAGCTGCAAAAATGACTTGTGTCCTGAGAAAGCCGACTTGTTTGGAACTATTAGCCTTTCGGCAAGTTCAGTTGTGCGAAGAACAAAAGAACTTGGAGAGAACATAATACTACAAATACGCGAGAAAACTAGGAACTTGTTGTGATATTCTCTGGCACTGGATGAGTCTACTGATCTCTCGAATACAACTTCTCGTGTTCATTCGTGGTGTCAATTTGAACTTTCACATAACGGAAGAATTAGAATCCGTATGCAGCTTGCATGGAACAACAACTGGAAAAGACATTTTCATGGAAGTGCAAAAAGTTTTGCAAGACTATAACCTTCAGTGGAATCAGCTTCGAGGTGTTACAGTTGATGGAGGAAAAAACATGGCTGGAGTGACGTAGGGTCTGACGGGGCAGATCAGGACTCAGTTGGAAGATATGCAAATTCCGAGCGCCCTGTTCATACGCCACTGGCACCTTGCTGTCTTGCCAGAGGGTAGTTTGTTACATTGTGCTTCAAAAAGGCATAATAGCTACAACCCATGGCGGTAGCGAATGTGACTGATAAGGCCAATTCTCGCTGTAAATGTCCGTCCATAGTGGCTGCATGTGAACACATGGTCATTTTCACCATCATGCACCATCTTACGTCTCGAACGCTCGGTGTGTGACTTATCTGTAATTATTTTCTCCTTTGTCTTTATTCCATTTCTGATGTTTGCCCTCCATGCAACACTTTCAGCGGCGACTTGCTCCCAGTGTGCATTATCAATGCCTGTATCAATCATGTCCCGCTTACACACATCTTTGTATCGTAGTAGAGGCCGACCCTGAGATCTCTTACCCATCTGCAATTCACCAAAAAAAAAATGTCCTTTGGTATTCTAGCATCATCCATCCTCCTAACGTTATAAGGACAGTTTAAAGATGGCCGCACCACTTTTGACACGCACCAAAGAGGCGCAGCGTTCTGTTATCCGTTTTTTAATCAGCAAAAGGGTGAAACATATAGAAATTCATCGGTGAATGAAGGTCGGGTATGATGAAGCATGCCTGTCAGCCCAACAAGTGTATGTGTGGAGTAGAAATTTCAAAACTGTTCAATGCGATGAAGCGGTACAGCAGGTGGTGCATGAGTGGTTACACATGTGACCAAGAGAATTGTTTCTGCAGGAATCCAAGCATGTTATCAGCGCTGAAGGTCTTGCATTGAACGCAGCGGTGACTACATTGACAAATGATACATTTGTTCTTTTTTTTCCAGAATATAATCACTTTAAAACAAAGCATTTGGACGCAGAGGTGTTTCCAAGGCACCAGGGCCGGTTATATACTGGCCAAGACCTATTGACGCGTCCTCGTCGAGCGTCCTGGGCAACAGGTCCCTTCGGGGTCCTGGCTAAAGTCAATAGGATCGCTGATTCCTCCGAAGTCGGAGAGTGTCTGCCTGCACGGCGAGGAACCACCAGTCTGCACACCAATAAGTCAGACATGGGACAACGGATACTCACGCAAACCTCGGGTCCTGTATGACATCACACTGATGTTGGACAACAGGATGCTTTCATCCGACATACGGGACTTCGCGTTGGAGCTCAAGCCAACGAACACAAGCAAGCAAGCAAGCAAGCAAACAAAGCATTTAAGGTTTTCATTTCAAGCCTCCTCTTATTTGTAGTTTATTTTGTTGTTATATGTGTTTCTGATCCATACAGCAGCGCCGATTTAACGTTGGAATTAACTACTGATGGAGTTTTGTGCTAAGTTTTATTTCGTATGCCTTCCAGATATTCCTAATGTTATAAACGCTCATCTAGTTTTCTGTATTCTTATCATCATCATCATCATCATCATCATCATCATCATCATCACCATCCAGTGCTTTGCGGCTGACGTGGGCGATCATGCCTCTCCACAAATTACGATCTCCGACGTCATGGTTTAATTCGTGTGTTGACTCCATTCTGTGTCTTGACACAAGACTGTCAAGAATCTTCTCGCACTGTCTTTCTCTATCTCTCTTTTCACAAATCTTTATTGTTGTTACAACATGTTCCAGTTTTTATCTTCTCATAATGGGGCCAAAAATGATGACTCCTTCTTTGTGATGTTTGTGGTAAGTTTGTTGTCTTTGCGACTCATCTTCCCTCAAAATGTCCAGATTGTTCATTTTGACTGTCCGGTTAATTTTCAGCATTCTTTTATAAAACCACATTAATGATGACACATTTTAGAGGTGTCCAGTTAGTCATGCGTCGAAGTTCAGTGTTCCTCCAGGGACCCGGCTGTCATATGGAAGTGACAGGTTCAAACCCCGGTTGGGTAACCATGGCTTTCAGTTTTTATTTTGTCTAGTCTATCTAGGCCGGTCTCTCTGGCCGAGGGGTTACACCACTTTCTCCGTAATTCCGTTTATCACGCAGTCTCGTAGCGGGCGAGAACTGGAAGCGGTCCTACCCCCACTGGTAACTTGCGGGATAACTGAGCAGGCCGCTCAGAAAGCAATGGCAAACTACTGAGCGTAATCTTGCCAAGAGATCAACAGACAGCTGAAAGATGCTGCTGTTGACAGCGATGTCCTGTAAAGGATATGCGAATTTTAAAAAAATGTCTATCTAGGCAAAGGCAAATCAAGAGAAATGATGCTGTGTGGACCGAGTCGGCAGCATGCAGGAATATCATCAGCAGAGTTGATGCAGAACATCAAAGACCGAGATATGTGGAGAGACACACATGCCTACGCCAGCTTGCAGTCACTTAATGATGATGAATGTATTCCAAACGAGCTAGCAAAGTTGATAGTGAACTGCATTGATAAGTTTAGGAAAATAGTGGGCCGCGGGTTCTTCTTCTTCTTCTTCTTCTTCTTCTTCTTCTTCTTCTTCTTCTTCTTCTTCTTCTTCTTCTTCATCTTCTTCTTCTTCTTCTTCTTCTTCTTCTTCTTCTTCTTCTTCTTCTTCTTCTTCTTCTTCTTCTTCTTCTTCTTCTTCGTTTGTTCGGTCGTTCGTCCGGAATGTTGTTTTGGACGTAATTGCGATGTGCCTGTTTACAGCAAAGCTGCGAATTTTGACCCTTTCGGTCGACACATCCGACTTTGTTAGGCATTTGTTGGCCGGGTTATCTTCTCGGGGGCCGCGGGTTCGACGCCTGGGCTCGGCGCTTGCCAGAGTGAGGGAAGATTTTCCATCCATTCCTCCTTGTCCACAGGCGAAAAAAATGTGACGGTTCTATCATAGCAGGAAAGGTTTCACAACAATTTCTTTTCTAGTGTATCCTTTAGTCCAGTGGTGTAAAAATAAACATAAAGTTATAGTTAAAAAGATAAGTTAAAAACTACAGTTTTAGAAACAAAGTTTAAAAAAAACCAACAGAAATAGCATTCCTTAATCATGGATTGTTTCGACTCAACCCACCGCCTACCCAGTTTCATAGCTCCATCAGATTTTAATACATGAATAGGTTTTTTAATGTTTTGACAAAATATTAATGTTTTTTTTTAACTGCTTGCAGAAGCCGTAATTCTTAAGTTACAATGTAACATAAGCTATTAAACCCTGCGGTATATGAACACATATTCAAAGTTACATTCACTGCCAAATCAACAAAGATGCAAAATTAAAATTAAACTAGACGAAAGAATTCAAACGTAAGTAGCCGCCCATACGCGGATACACTCCAGGCACTGTTAATTGCATTTATCGATAATATGGTCTGGTGACTCCACGACATGATCAAACCCAATTATGTCGCGGCCACATAGTTTTACTGTACCTAAGGCTAACTGTTAAGTTTATATATGAGTATGCAGTTTTGTCATTTGATTCCCAACGGAAGAACAAGTTAGTAGCTTAGCAACTAAACTGTTATAAATATGTTAACATTAGTTTTTGCGTACATATATCTCCTGAATGCTATTGATATACAAGCAATTAATTCATTTGACATTTTCGTTTTCAATTAAATTTCACTTTAAAATGTATCCAGCTATGAAAGAAGCGAGGTAAATAATATCTTCAGCAATTATTTAGTTAAAAGGGAATTAAATTAAACATTTTGTTCTAAAGAAGGTGTTCTGGGTGCTGAATGGTGTAAATATAAATTCACTTTGAGTTGCTATGCGGTTTTATAAGCTCACAAAAGTACGTGTGGTGACTGTGCTTCTATTCTGAGTTTGATATTTTTGCAAATCCTGTGCGCATATTCTTTGAATGCTGAAACTTTGGGTATTTTTATCAGCAGTTTAAATTACTACCGTTTGACCTTATATTTAAACTCAGAAGCAACAAGCAAACAATTGCGCGGCTGCCTGCTATATTTTGCTGCATTTCGTCAGGGCCTTACTGCAGACATACATATTATATGAAGTGAATAAATGAATTATCCATTCATCCATCATGTGCCATGCCAATAAGCGTGGGTGATGTTTCGCCATCTCACTCGATCACCACAGTCGTGGATCAGCTCCGTGTTTCTGTCTCGATCATGCCACGTGGCCAAGCCATCCAGGTATTTACTTCTCGGTCTTCCCCTTGGTCTCTTCCCTTCGATCTTGCCAGTTGTCACCAAGTTCTCCAATTCATTTCTTCTGATAACATGCCTAAAAAATTGTGGCTATCTACGTCTAATGTCTCTAATCAGTTTACGATCTTCATTTGTTTCTTGAAGAACTTGTTCATTGGTTTTTCTGTCTGTCCATAGTATTCTTTGCATTTTCCTCAGAAACTACATTTCCACAGCCATCAGATGTTTTTCAGCTTGACTGCTTATTGTCCACTCTTCACATCCATACAAAAGTAAATGTTCTATGTTGCACTCCAACACTCCTTTTCTCGTTTCATTTAATATCGTTGTATTGGTCAGTATGTTTTTCATCTTGCATGTTGAATTATACATTGACTGAGATACTTAAAACACATAGCCACTGATAATGTTAACATGTGGAGAATTTGTTATCACATGGTACTAGCAAATTTATAATGAATTATTTTTGTCTGCATAAAATTGGAACTGCTTAATTATTGAAGCCTATTTGAGCAATCGTTTACTGTTCGCCGAATACAAACTACGAAATTTCGTTTCTTTGTTATCGCTTTGATGCGATTTAGCAGCTGTTCAGAGATGGTCGAGCTTAGAGTTTTATGGTCAGTGGACGGCATGTGTTTTCCTAAAGACTGATTATGTCTCTATTTGTACCACCACTGATTTATGTTCGGCTACTTTTCCGTCCGACCTATGTAACAAACAAGTTCAGTATTTGTAAATATTGCGAGAGAAGAAAACACACAAACACACACCCACCCACCCATACACCCACCCACCCACCCACCCACACACACACACACACACATACACACACACCAGAGAGAGAGAGAGAGAGAGAGAGAGAGAGAGAGAGAGAGAGAGAGAGAGAGAGAGAGAGAGAACAACAACAAACAACACAACTTATTTTCAAAGGGTTAAGATCTGGGCAAGCAGGCCCGTCTAAAATTCTCAAGAGAGAGAGAGAGAGAGAGAGAGAGAGAGAGAGAGAGAGAGAGAGAGAGAGAGAGAGAGAGAGAGACAGAGACAGAGACAGAGACAGAGACAGAGACAGAGACAGAGACAGAGACAGAGAGAGATTATGATGGATAGCGACAAAGGGAGAGAGGCAGGCAGGCAGGCAGGCAGGCAAGCAGGAAGACAGGAAGACAGACAGACCGACCGACAGTGATAGACACACACACACACATACACACACTCGTATATATATATATATATATATATATATATATATATATATATATATATATATATATATATATATATATTCCGGTACAATTTCGACGAGATGACGCGTTGTTCTTCGGGGAGGCGCTGTTCAGTGTTATTCTGAGGATTTCCTATGGATTTCCTGTGGATAGTGTTATCCTGTGGATTATGTGATGTTATTTCGTGTTCGTTTATTGGAAGTATTCAAAAGAAGCCACGGAAGGCAGGTGGTGGATGAAATTTTGAGAGCAGCCGACAGATATTTATTGGTTATGGTCTCGAGTTTCGCGACGGCAGGCAGAGGATCTCTTTCGAGAGACAATGGTTGCAGTTATCCGGCCAGTATCGTCACTGCCATAGAGGAAAGCAACGGCAAACTACCTCTTTGAAAGTGCCTAGTACATTACGATTCGCTTAAAGACTGATCATCGCAAGACAAGGACAGAGACATTAAAATTAGCTACACGGAACGTTAGGACGTTAAACGACGACGGAAAATTAGAGATAGTTAGTTAGTCGACAGATCATCCTCGTTGCACATCGAACCATTCAGTCCATAAGTGCTCGGATCCCCTCCTCAGCAAATCCCGCAGCGTGTAGCGGCTAACGACGCCAGTTCTGTGTTGGTTTATCAATCTTCTTTGGCTTCCTGCGTAGTGTTCTTGTTTGGCCACCCCTCTTTTAATTTGCTGCTCCTGCAGTCTGGCCATTGTTGTAGATTCACAGTCATCACTTGGTTCTCGCAAAAGTCTCACTTCTCGTAGAGCATTCAGAATGTCAGCCTGGTCCATGGCGCGTCCGCCCTCCACAGTAGCCTCACCTGCGAGCTTGTCAGCACGCTCATTTCCTTGTACTCCCGCATGACCTGGCACGAAGATGAAACTAATCTTTCAGTTATCAGTTATCAGTTATCAGTTAGGGTATCTTCGTTGCACTCCGGACATGTCCATAGGTGCTCAGATCCTCCCCCCAGCATATGCATCAGCGTCCGGTGGCTAATAGTGCCAGTTCTGTGTTGGTTGACGAGGCGCTTTGTTTTCCCGATGTACCTCTCGCGTCTGGCTGTGCCGATTCTTACTCCCAGGTCTTTCATCCTGGAGAGCGATGTGGAATCACTGGCGTCAAAATCCTCTGTTCTCGCCATATCTTTAAGGGCGTTAATAACATCCGCACGATCCATGGGCTGGCCATCTACAGGGGGTGCAGAGCCAGCCAATTTATCAGCTCGTTCATTTCCCTCGACTCCCGCATGTCCCGGGACGAAGATGAAGGTGACTTTGCGGACAGCAGACTTCCGCAGCGACTCAGTCCACTGTCTACGTACAGATCCAGCTTCGACCTTCTGAATCATGCTCATTGAATCACTTAGTACACACACGTTGGTATAATGCTGTGATTCCAGCCATATGAAAGCCTGTGTAACTGCCATCACCTCCATCGTCATGCTGCTCGTGGTCATAGAGTGGGCACCACTGGATTCTTGAACGGTTCGGCCCGCTGAACGGGCTGTAAATGCCCACGCACTTCTCTGCTGCTTTACAACAGATCCATCTGTATAGATGAGCACTTCGGGGCTATCTGAGTGATCATAGATGAGCGCGTTAACCTCTGCATTGACAGCGGCAGGGTTCTGCTCTCTGCACCGTCTGTCGAGTGTGATAATGCAGGAGAAGGTACACGTAAAAGCTGGAGGCACCGGCACCCATTCCTTGCCGGGGTTGATACTGGTTAGACTGCAGACCTGTCCGACGACATCTTCCGCCCGACCCATCCATGATTTGCCCCTCTTTAGCCTGTCACCCTTTTCTCTGAAATACAGCGTCATGCAGAGGGTGCTGCTCATCTGCACTTATTTTTAAGTATGCACGAGCTCTCCAGATCTTGATCCTGTGTTCCATTGTCGGGAAGTCAAGGAGGTATCTCATTGCTACACAGCTGGTGTCTCTCGTGCAGCCCAAAATGATGCGCATGGCTTCGTTTTGTACCTTTTCAAGTCTTCCAATCTGTGTAGGGCTGACAGTGAGGATGGCCAGGGCATACTCGATGCGTGAAAGCACAAGTCCTTGGAACAGAAGTAATAGCAGTCTTTGCTCGATATTGGCAGTTCGCCATGACTCTCATTGCTGCCAAACCTTTTCGAGCCTTCGTTAGTGACATAATCGACATGATCTCTGAAGGACAGGCTACGATCAAGCCTCACGCCAAGATATGTCATTGACTGGGTTCTACTCAGAATGCTCCCATCCATTCTTACTGCCGGCAGGTCTGTTTTCACAATATGGTTGTTTAGTGAGAACCATGTAACCGTTGCCTTTGCAGGGTTGACAAGGGCGTCGGCATCAGCACACCATGAGGAAATTCGATCTAGTTCGCCCTGCATATGGTTGGCGAAACTAATCTTTGCCAGCCGAGACCGCTTCAGAGGCAGCAGCCATTCTCTTCGGATCGACCCCTCCTCTATCCTCTTGATCATGTTCATTGAGTCGCTAAGGAAACAAGCCCTAGTGAATGTCTGTGTCTCGAGCCATGTTATTGCTTTACTTACTGTCATGACTTCCATGGTCAGGCTACTTGTGGTTTCAGTGAAAGCACCAGAGTCCTCCTTCACAATTCTCCCTCCGGCCCGAGCTGTAAAGGCCCATGAGCTTCTCACATGTCGGACGACCGACCCATCTGTGTAGATGACCGCGTCACCGTCTAGCGAATTCTCGAAAATCAACGCTTGTACTTCAGCCTCCACAGCAGCCGGATTTTCTTGTCTGCATTTTCTATCTAGTTGGATGCAAACTGAAAAGGATGTGCAGAAGTCTGTTGGCACTTGCACCCACTCCTCGCCAGGTTCTAAGTCCTCAAGTGAACACACCTGTTGAAGAATGTCTTCGGCTTGACCCATCCACGACCGTCCTCTTTTTAACCTGCTGCCCTTCACCTTCCTAATTTCACTATGCAGTGGATGTTGTGTGTTTGCGTTAATTCTGAGGTAGGCGCGTGCCCTGCAAACTTGTATTCTCTCTTCAATGGTTGGAAAATCAAGAAGGTAGCGCATCGCCCTGCATGCTGTATCTCTTGTACATCCAAGAATAATGCGCATAGCTTCATTCTGTATCCTTTCCATCCTTTCTATCTGCTTATGGCTGAGAGTCAGGATTGCCATTAGCATACTCCAAAACAGACATGACCAGCCCCTCGTACAGAAGACATAGATGGCGCTGCTCACAGTTTGCTGCCGCCATCACCCGCATCGCTGCCAAACCCCGCTTGGCCTTTGTTATCACCTGGTCTAATGTGCACATTATAAGCAAGGCTTCGATCAAACCGTATCCCCAGGTAACTCATTGCCTGCGTTCTTTCCACCGTCTCTGAACACAGCATTACAGTTGGTGTTGGATTGTTGACAATATGATTATTCAACGAGAACCAAGTCACTGTTGCCTTTGTTGGGTTGACCATTGCCCCAGCTTCATCACACCAAGTACTTATGCGATTGAGTTCGGTTTGTAGTTCCACAGCAACCTCCTCTCTATCCTTACCCTGACGATACACTAAAACATCATCGGCATACGACAATGTCCTGCCAGGTCCAGTGATCTGCTCACTGGTGATTCTCACTGTGTAGGCGTTGAACAGTACCGGAGATAATGGTGATCCCTGTGGTAGGCCAGGATATATTGTTGTTGGTTCCGAAGTCCAACTGCCACATCTAAAAACTACTTTCCGTTGGTAGAGGGCTGCAGCGATCCAACTAAGGAGGAATGGACTTACGTTTAGTTCAAGAAGCTGAAACATTAAAAAATCCAGTGGTACTCTGTTGTATGCGTCCTCAAGATCAATCGCTGCAGCAACGGTTTCAGTGCCTGAGTGGAAACCTTCATAGACATCATGGGCAAAGACTGCTGCATTGGTCCAGGTTTCTCTTTTTTGGACGGTACCCACCCAGGGTAGGTGGGAAAACACCTTGCCTCTCTAGTTGGCTTGATATTTTCCTGGCAATTACCTTCTCCAGCAGCTAGCCTATTGTATTCTGCATGGTTATAATTCGATATCCCTGAATTTTTTTGTGGTCTTTGTCAGGCTTCGGCAAGGGAATCAGATAGCTGTGTAACCATTCCTCCTTGATGCTAGCACTCCCTGTACATTGTTGTACATGTCTGCTAGTTTCTCTAGCTCATTGTCGGTACACCTATTTATGTCTTTGTATCTTATGCCATCAGGACCTGGAGCACTGTTATTTGATCGTCGAAGCACAGCCTTGATTTCTTTCACTGTCACTGTGTCTTCCTCCGAAGTGTTCTGGGCCTTGCATCTGTCTGAGGTGACCTCCTTGGGAGATTTCGGCCTCCAGTCGTTGGGTTCCCTGCCTCGTTTAAAAGGGTTTTTCCCGT
>JACEFZ010016739.1:0-19014 GCA_014155875.1 Cepaea nemoralis
CAAAAATTTAGACAGTTCACTTCGGATCAATATTCTATCTGTACCGCATTCTTCTGTCTCCGCCATCCCGGTATTTCTATGGTACTGCTGCTCGGGTCCCCATCAAATCTGTATATTTCTAACAACCAACATGATCCGATACCAATTTATCATTTGGAAATATCAATACTACAACATGAGCACAACAGTGTCCAGCCAACTTACTAGTTTCCGTCTCTGAATGCGTTGATAGCGTCTCTGAGAGGCTTGGCTAGGTACGAGTTCTTCTCCGCTATAAACCTGGCCCATCTGGATTTTAGTACAAAGAAATGGAGGAAGCTTGAAATTACTACAGCTAATGACGATACTGCTGCTGCTGCTGCTGCTGCTACTAACACTACTGCTACGACGACGACGACGACGACGACGACGACGACGACGACCACCACCACCACCACCACCACCATCACCACCAGTACCACCACCACCACAGCAACAACAACAGCAACTAATGTTACTGCTACTTTTCCTACCAATACCACACCAACAACAGCAACACAGTATCAACAATAATTACTATAGTCTGTCCGGAAATTTATGCCTTCATTCAAGATCAATTATTTTGAAAACTATCTGTTGCATCGTTATGAAATTTTTCCAGCCGTCTTATATTTACCCCCACCCAAGGAATATGTCTTTGATATGTCCAAAAACAACTTAAATCATTAAAAGCGGCATCATTCCTTTGATGTTTTGCTTAACAACTAGTGATTTCTTGTTAAAAAAGTTATGTTTACGGTAATGAGGACCTGCAAATTCAGATGACAAACAAAGGCGTATCTGGATTCGTATGGGAGTGGGTGCAATCAAAGAAGTAGCTTACAGTCGACAGAATCGGCTGCATTGCACCGGGTTTTTATCCCATATGGCTCAGTTTCTTTCCGCAGCGCGGAAAGCGTCGCACAAAGCACGAACTCCGTAGCTCCAGCGACGACCCTCGGCAGTCTCTGAATAAAATGAATGACGCGGCCCGGACAGACAGAAAGGTAGGTAGGTAGGTAGGTAGGTAGGCAGAAAGATAGGTGGGTGGATGGATGGCTGGCTGGCTGGCTGAGTGGGTGGATCGGTCGGTCGGTGGGTCGGTCGGTCGGTGGGTGGGTGGGTGGGTCGGCAAGCAGGCAGACAGACAGATAGATAGATAGATAGATAGATAGATAGATAGATAGATAGATAGATATCGGTAGGTCGGTCGGTTAGTGGGTGGGTGGGTAGGCAGGCAGACAGACAGACAGACAGATAGATTAGATAGGACAGACAGATAAATTAGATAGATTGATATCGGTAGGTCGGTCGGTCAGTCGGTGGGTGGGTGGTCGGGCCGGCAGGCAGATAGATAGATAGATAGATAGATAGATAGATAGATAGATAGATAGATAGATAGATAGATAGATAGATAGATAGATAGATAGATATCGGTAGGTCGGTCGGTTAGTGGGTGGGTGGGCCGGCAGGAAGGCAGACAGACAGACAGACATATAGATTAGATAGATAGGACAGACAGATAGATTAGATTAGATAAGATAGATAGATAGATAGATAGATAGATAGATAGATAGATAGATAGATAGATAGATAGATAGATAGATAGATAGATAGATAGATATCTGTCGGTCGGTCGGTCGGTATGTGGGTGGGTGGGCCGGCAGGCAGGCAGGCAGACAGACAGATAGATTAGATAGATTAGATAGATTAGATAGATAGATATATAGATAGATAGATAGATAGATAGATAGATAGATAGATAGGTAGATAGATAGATATATAGATAGATAAATTAGATAGATAGATATATAGATAGATAGATATATAGATAGATAGATAGATAGATAGATAGGTAGATAGATAGATAGATATATAGATAGATAGATATATAGATAGATAGATATATAGATAGATAGATATATAGATAGATAGATAGATAGATAGATAGATAGGTAGATAGATATCGGTACGTCGGTCGATCGGTCGGTGGGTGGGTGGGCCGGCAGGCAGGCAGACAGGCAGACAGACAGACAGACAGACAGACAGACAGACAGACAGACAGACAGACAGACAGACAGACAGATAGATAGATTAGATAGATAGATAGATAGATAGATAGATAGATAGATAGATAGATAGATAGATAGATAGATAGATAGATAGATAGATAGATAGATAGATAGATATCTGTCGGTCGGTCGGTCGGTATGTGGGTGGGTGGGCCGGCAGGCAGGCAGGCAGACAGACAGATAGATTAGATAGATTAGATAGATTAGATAGATAGATAGATAGATAGATAGATAGATAGATAGATAGATAGATAGATAGATAGATAGATAGATAGATAGATAGATAGATAGATAGATAGATAGATAGATAGATATCGGTAGGTCGGTGGGTCGGTCGGTCGGTCGGTGGATGGGTCAGCCAACCGGCAGACATTCAGACAGACAGACAGACAGACAGACAGACAGACAGACAGATAGATTGATTGATTGATTGATTTCCACCAGAAACCGGGCCTTGTCAGCTAGTTTATTTATATAATCACGTTTCATGAAAGAACCCACATTTGGAGACGCCTCTGAATCTTCGCGCTGTTTGTTTGAAAACGAAAGTCACGTGAAAATTTTGAATAATTTGGGTCGAATCTTGGGGAAGCTGTAAAACTGTTAAAATCATGGACGTAATCTTTAAGTCATAATTAATATACCGTATATAAGCTAACTTTGAAATCTGCTGTAAAATCTCCAGAACAAAAATTTTTTTGTTGGGTGGACATAATGATAAGGTTATATACTAAATCTCATCATTTTATCTCAGCCCGTTACTGAGATATTGAATTTTATATTGAGGCAAACAAAAAAAAACACACTATACCACTATTACTACTACTATTGCTGCTGCTACGATGACTACCAGTACTACTATTACAACTATACTACTACTACTACTACTACTACTACTACTACTACTACTACTACTACTACTACTACTACTACTACTACTACTACTACTACTACTATTACTACTACTACTACTACTACTACTACTACTACTACTACTACTACTACTACTACTGCTGCTGCTGCTGCTGGTGCAACTACTACTACTACTACTACTACTACTACTACTACTACTACTACTACTACTACTACTACTACTACTACTACTACTACTACTACTACTACTACTACTACTACTACTACTACTACTACTACTACTACTACTACTACTACTACTGCTGCTGCTGCTGCTTCTGCTGCTGCTACTGCTGCTACTACTGCTGCTGCTGCTGCCGCCGCCGCCACCACCATCACCACCACCACCACCACCACCACCACCATCAGCACCACTACTACTACTAACACTGCCACTACAACAAAAACAAAAATAACTACTACTACTACTACTACTACTACTACTACTACTACTACTACTACTACTACTACTACTACTACTACTACTACTACTACTACGCAACCACCACCACCACACCACCACCATCATTATCACCACTACTACTATTACTACTTTTACTACTGCTGCTGCTACTAATGATGCAACTACTACTACTATTATTACAATTGCTATTACTACTACTATACTACTACTACTACTACTACTACTACTACTACTACTACTACTACTACTACTACTACTACTACTACTACTACTATAACTACTACTACTACTACTACTACTACTACTACTACTACTACTACTACTACTACTACTACTACTGCTGCTGCTGCTGCTGCTACTACTACTACTATATATACATAATTCAAAATGAACAACAACAAATACAGAAAATTATAAACATCAATACACAGTCTAACTTACTCTACAGCAGAATGGGCGTTTCTTGGATGTCGAGGAGTACCCCGGGATAGAAAAAAAGAATACATGGTGCCTGCGTCAATCTGACCAAGCTTAGCTGACCATAGGAATTCCTCAAGAGCTTTATCCTAGCCAAAACAAAATTGTACAGTTTTCTGAATTACTATACAAAGCATAAACACAAAGTCTGAAAGCTCAGCTTAATAAGAACGCAATCATAAAAGAAAACAATCAAGACGTAGCTACAACAAGTTTTTAACCCGTAAATAAAACACAACAAAAACAACATGCAAATTCAATGGTTTTCCATACCATTAATATCTTCGTCTCCTGCATGAATAATTTGTTTGTTGGTTTTAAAGCTGATAAAATCTTCTCACCGCAACGTCCTCTCAAGTATTGGTAGTTTTGTGAATCACTTGTTGCTTTCCCTGTCACGTCAGCTTTACCACTCACGATCCAATACGATTGTGACCCTATAATAATCTGACATGTCCTCTGATATTCCGGCTCACTCATCTGCTCTCCAGTTGTTCTCAAAAATACACACTTCTCTGATTATGTTAACTAACAACCAATAACTATAAAGTATAACTAATAACCAGAAACTAACAAGCAATGACCAATAGCCAATAACTAATAACTAAAGAATAAAATAAAATAAAAAACAATAACTAATACATAAAAAAATTAATGACCAATAACTAAAAGCCAATAACAAATAACTAAAAGCAAAAACTAATAACTAATGACCAATTACAAATAATCAATAACTAATAAACAATAACTACTAATCAATAATCAATAATCCGTAACTAATAACTAGTAACCAATAACCAATAACTGAAACCAATAAACTAATAACAAATAACTAACAACAAATAACTAATAACTAACAAATTAAACCACTAAACTAATAAGAAATGGCTAACAGCTACTAACCAATAACTAATAACCAAAACTAATAACCAATAACTAACAACTAAAAGCTAACAGCCTATAACTAACAACCAATACCAATGACAGTTCAATGACAGCTGAAAAGTGCTGGTGTTGACTGCAACGTCCTGTGAGGGATATGCAACATAAAAAACAACAACAACCAATAGCTAACAACCAATAACTAACAACCAATAACTAATAAACCACTAGCAATTAACCAATAATTTTATAATTACAAAAATAACATTAAGCAAATAACCAGTCATTATAAATCATGGATATTATATAGTCAGAAGTTCTCCACTTAGGTCGCTGCCAGGACAACTACTCAACTGATTCAGTGCCAAGCAAACAGTAGATCTTGACCAAACATGGCAGACAATCAAATGAACATGTATTATAATGTAAATTTCCGATCAGTGAGCATTGCAACTGTGGAAGATACCATGAAACAAACAAAAACACGATGACCCTGGTACTGCATTGCATCGTCCTTCTGAACAAATGGAAGATCCCATTGGCGATATACTATCTTCAGCACTAAATCTGTGATGTCTAATTTCAACACAAGATAGGTCTCTCTCTCTCTCTCTCTCTCTCTCTCTCTCTCTCTCTCTCTCTCTCTCTCTCTCTCTCTCTCTCTCTCTCTCTTTCTCTCTCTCTCTCTCTCTCTCTCTCACGCACGCACGCACGCACGCACGCACACACACACACACACACACACACACACACACACACACACACACACACACAATACCTACCTGGTCTACTGTCTGGTTGGGTACCAGTCCAAACTGGTGCATAAATCCTAGATAGTAGCCGCTGTCCATGTGACCCAGTTTTTTGGCCAGGTGAAACATTTCATAAGCTTGGGTATAGTTCTTCTCCACTTCAAGAGCAACCCACCCCAGGGCAGACACGGCCCCGGGGTTATTCTGTGACATGGTTATATTCTCATTAACCACCATTTAATTCTAAATGAACGTGATACATAATTATATGTTTAGCAAATCTATGCTTAAAAAAGTAAGATTTTAGATCTTTGTCAGATATGACTGAGCTACCGTATAACAGGAGACGGTATCATAGGGTGTATTTTTAATGACAGCAGTTTTTGAAAATATTGCCGTTTCAAGTTTTGTATTTACCTGTGTGTTGCATGAACTCCACATAAGGTGAATAAAAACTTGGAACGGAAATATTTTCAAAAACTATACAGTCATTAAAATGCACCCTATATCTGCTTTCCGTTAGCGCCGAATGTTGGGCGGCGCTCACCACACCAGACAACCCACATTGTGCCAACGTCTTCTGGCGGAGGAGCGCAATTAGGAAAGCACAAATCTTATTTTAGAGTTAGGAAATGCGACCTAAAGTCTAAATGTCATAACATGGTAGACCAGGCCCTACACCTTGGTCAGCAACTGGTCTACGATTGAAACTCCGTCAATGGGAGTTAGAGCATTGCTCTGCTAATCCGGCAGCTTCTGCAGCTTGTCTTGTTCCAGATGTATTGGTGTTATCTTTTCTCTGTAGTAAACCAGGCAGGTCGAGAGATGGAACAAGCTGCACGGCAACACAGACTCTACAATTCAGCTCAGGCTTTGTGCTATGGAGAGGTATAACTCCATCCTTAGTCGCCGCCATGGGTTATGGTTATTGTGCCTTGTTTAAACACAATGTAACAAACTATCGTGTGTCGAAACGGCTAGATGCCAGTAACAAAGAAAAGTAAAATAATGGACTTTCTCAACACCTCAAGGCGTATGAGGTATATCGCGCTAGTACTATATTTGTTAAACACCAATTGACATTCGACGAGTGACGTGGTAATTGCCGGGGAAACATGCTGGTGTGATGGGAAACGAGCTGGCCGACAGACTGGCTTGGTCTGCACCACTCGGTGCGGTAGTGGTGCACGATAAGGCAGACGAGGTCGTGTCAATTTGCGATCGTTGTAAGGTGCAGAAAAAACAGATATATCATCACGGCCTGAAGAAAATGGTGCAAGGAGTGCCCATTGGATCTGACCGACACTCAAAACTCCGAAGAATGGCTAGACGGACACATAATCAGACTTCTACTGGTACCGTTAGTATTGGGTCTCTTCGCTGGCTGTTGCAAATGGGGATGGAGCACGTATGGGAATGTTTCGAGTGCTGTGATGTCGGTTCTTGACTCAGATCAATTCAATTCAGCCAGAGTAATGTAGACAATATAGCACCGACATTTACTTCCCAGAGCATTTTCTGGTTACATATTTGAGACTGGGCGGACCTGGGAGCAGTGCAACAATCCCTGCCTCCATGGGGTTTGACCACATGACAACCGAGCCGGCAGGCAAGTGTGTTAGCTACTACACTTTCGATATCAGGATGGTGGTATACACATTCACTCACACTCAGATGGCAAGACCAAAGTTAGGAGGATACTGATAAGAGATTTGCTTTTTGCAGATGGATACCCAAATTACTTCTCACTCTGAGGAGGAATTACATCTGCTATCTGCATTCTCCAATGCTTGTTATGAATTTGGTTTAACAATAAGCAAAAAAGTAGACATAGATTTTATATATATATATATATATATTATATATATATATATATATATATATATATATATATATATATATATATATATATATATATATATATATATATATATATATATATATATATATATATATATATTTACACTATACAATAAATTATCATTGTAACATGGGACTTCACGAATATTTTGAGTGTACAGAAACATTTTTCATGGCTGGTTGGATTTTGTGGCTGATAATTCTCAATTTTTTACGTGATGGAGTATGCAAAAATTGAAATTGTACATTTCTACAAGTGAATACATACCATTTCTGCTGCCTTTTCTATCATTCTTTTGCCTTCTGTTTTGTTAGCTTCACCTCCCATTCCCTGCAGAAGAGTAATAATTGTACGAGAGAGATTCAAATGAAAACCTTAAATGTTGTCCAAACAGGTTGAAATCACTTTGGGCTACGCCTAGCGAGTACGGGAGATGGGGTTCACGCTGAAAGTGGTCATCCATGGTTTCAACCGTTGCACCGGCAGTATGGGGTCGAGCATTGTCACGTCCCAAAAGAACACCTTTATTCAGAAGTTCATGTCGTTTGAATTAGATTGCGGGGTCGAAACTTCCTACGTCATTCATACACTTGCTTGACTGAAAGGCATGCATCACATAATTGGGACATTTATGTGCCGATGCATTTCTATACTTTTCATATCTTCACTGATTAAAAAAATAAATAACGCACAAAGAACCCTGCCTATCTTTTGCGCATGTCAAAAGTGGGGCGATCATCTTTAAACTGACCTTTTGACATCACCGTGTTCGTCTGCACAGTGATGTCACATGCTTAACACTTTTGACATCCTTAACAACAATATTGACAGGTTACAAGACAATAGCATGGTTATTGTAATTTATATCACACTTTTAAGGTTTTCTTGTGAAGCTCTCTCGCATTCCTTGGCACCCATTTTATGCTGTGTCGACCTGGAAGCCTCAGACAGTTTTAAAAATCCGAATCCGCCCCGATTCGGATCAAACCCATGACGACCGAGCCGGCTAGGTAGTATTTATCCACTACGCTACCGCGGCTCCCAGCTTAACATGGGTACCCATAAATGTCTTCAGAAGTAAAGGCGGCCGTGGTGATACTAATCATACTACTCACCGAGTGCTGATTGGTCTATAAAAATATGGGTCTAGCACCGTAGGCTGGGGGATTTCCGGTTTTAGGTCAAGATGGAGAGACGTGTTTCTTTCTAGCTCGGCTTAGAACGGTTGATCGGCGGTCCGACAAACCACCATCGTAAAATTTCCCGTTGTTTCAGAACCAGATTTCTGGCTCTAAATGTTATGTTATATACCAACGTCATAAAATCTTTCTACAAAGAGACACGTTGCTGCGTAAGAACAGAAACAGGCAACTCTGACTGGTTCTCAGTCGAAACAGGAGTGAAACAGGGTTGTGTCTTATCACCGATGCTTTTTGGAATAGCTATCGATTGGGTCATGCGCAAATGCACAAGCAACACAAATATGGGTATTCATTGGGTTGACAAAATTCTAGAAGACCTGGACTTTGCCGACGACATAGTGCTTTTGAGTTCAACACATCCGGATGCTCAAGAGAAAATAAACCACCTCCAAAATGTTTCAGGGCAAATTGGTCTCCAAATTAACACCACAAAAACAAAGACTATTGATCTTACCAACAGTTCAGATGAGACCAAATTGAACAGCTACGTTCTTGAAAAAGTCAACAGCTTCACATACCTAGGAAGCAAAATGACATCCACAGGGGACTCAACACCAGAAATATCAACTAGAATCGCACTGGCATCTAGTACCTTCAACAAACTGTCAAACATCTGGAAGTCAAAGACACTCAGCAAACACACAAAACTTAAAATCTTCAACTCTTGTGTGATTCCAGTGTTAACGTATGGATGTGAAAGTTGGAAATCAACGGTAGCTTTAGATAAAAAATTAGACAATTTTGAGAACAAATGTCTTAGAAGACTTCTAAACATCCACTGGACAGACTTCAGAACCAATTCGCAAATAAGACAAGAGACTAAGCAAGATACAGTATCCAATTTCATAAGAAGACGCCGTTGGAACTACATCGGCCATGTACTCAGAATGGACAAGACAAGACTCCCCTACCAAGCCCTCATATGGTCACCGGTAGGGAAAAGAAAACGGGGAAGACCAAGAGAGACCCTGCGTAGAACCATCATTAGAGAAGGCTCATTCAATGGCCAAGTAAATATCCAAGATCTACAACAGATAGCAGCGAACCGCCAGGCATGGAGAGACAGGACTTCTGCCCTATGCGCCGCCTTAGGCACAAGAGGAAAGACTAACTAAGACTAACCGTAGGCACAACAGTGGTTGCTGTCTCTGGAGCGGTCACAGCTGGCAAAGAGTTTCATTTTCGTGCCAGGGCATGCGGGTGTCCAAGGAAATTAGCAGGCTGACAGGCTTGCAGGTAAGGCTACTGTGGAGGGCGGACGAACCATGGACTAGGCTGGTATACTGATTGCTCTACGAGAAATAAGTCGTTTGCGAGAACCAAGTGATGACTGTGAATCTACAACCACGGTCAGACTGCGAGAACAGCAAGTTAAAAGAGATGTGACCCACAAAGAACACTATGCAGGAAATCAAAGATTATTAATCAACCAACACAGAACTGGTGTCGTTAGGCGCTACACGCCGCGGGAGGTACTGGGGAGGTGATCTGAGCACTTATGGACTGAATGGTTCGATGTGCAATCAAGATGACCTGTCGACTAACTAACTAACCATATGCCCAATGCCAACCATGACGTGTAAAAAATGGCCATTTAATACTTGCTTTACTGACATAGCGTGATACAACCAACATCGTAAAAGCTGTACTTTTGTAAGGGGGAGTTGTGGTTGAGAGGTTGCAGCGCCCGCTTCAGGGACTGAAGGTACCAGGTTCGATCTCAGCACAGGGCGGGAAATTTATTTTTCCAAGAAACATTGGTAACTAATATATCTCGAGCGCCCTTGATCTCTGCTGTAGTGAGATCGGATATCTAGCCTTCATGGATAAGGGTGAAAAGCAAGAAGCCGCGCATGTACTGTACAATAAAACATAAACTTCCACCGTAGTTAGACATTGCAAAGAGTAGGTAATAAGGCTTATGCCCTGGCTAAATTGATAGGAAATAAAAGTTATCCACTTGTAGACAGAGCGTTTTACCTTGTATATAATCTGTACAGTGGGAAAAAACTTACTCAAATGCGTGCCGAAATAGGACACACAGATCATTGAAGCGTATAACTGAAGATCGAAGAAAAAGACGAAGAAGAAGAAGAGAAAATGAGGAGGAGGAAGAGGAAGAGAAAGAGGAGGAAGAAGAAAAAGAAGAAGAAGAGAAAAGGAGGAAGAGGAAAAGAAAGAGGAGGAGCAAGAAGAAGAAGAAGAGGCGGAGGAGGAGGAGGAGGAAGAGAAAGAGGATGAAGAAGACAAAAGGATGCCTTTAAAGACTCCAGAGTTCAAGGTACTAATGACCCGAGACACTTTACTTACCCTGTACTGCATGATACCATAACTGTACATGGCATCCGAATTTCCTGTCTCGGCGCCATCTCTGAATATATTCATGGCGGTCTGTAGGTTCCGTTTGATCCCCTGGGCCCCGTGGTACAACATGGCCCCGAGCTGGTTCTGAGAAGGAAATGGAAGAACTCCGGTGTAGGCATTTGCGATGATATGGGAGTGTAGGCATTTGCAATGATATGGGAGTGTAGGCATTTGTGATGATATGGGGTGTAGGCATTTGCAATGATATTGGGTGTAGGCATGTCACAGAACTCAGTGAAAGGAAAGTAACCAGTAATTTTACTCTACCCGACCCGAATCGTTGCTCGCCCTTTAAGATTATTCCAGTAGGTTGGTGGCGGAACAGATGTCCGGGCAAGACCGACTGCGCATGTCTGACTGCGCAGTCGCTTGTCCCGGAACACATGATCAGCATAGTTGCCATTCTAGATATTTTATATCCAGATCTAGAGGTTTTTGCCGGCATCTGGATACCGTTTTCTGACGTTTGGATGCTGGATGCAATTCTAGATACTTTTCATTTGGAGTCGGATATTTTGAATACTTTCTAGATTTTACTTTTCTTTCGGTGTCATTTACCCATTTTATGTTCGGTCTGGACGCGCGTAAATTATAGGTAACTGCCATTATTTAAACTTTGAACTGACTTGGGTCAACGCTCAACAATCTGGCAACCCCCCCCCCCCCCCCCCCCCGGTAATGAGTAAAAGGGCGCATAAGGGCACTGAAGAAACTTTTGGTCAGTAAACATTTAAACTTAAAGAATTTGGCTGCAATTGGAACCGATAATGCATCGGTAATGGTCGGTATCAACCATGGCGTGTATGCAAAATTGAAGGAAGATATCCCATCTTTAATCCTCATGAAATGTGTATGTCATTCCTTGCAGCTAGCATTATCACATGCCTCATCAGTCAGAATGTTTACCAAGGAATTTGGAATTCCTTATTGCTGAAACACATAACTGGTTCACTCTTTTCACTCTTTTCTATTAACAACATACCTCAGCCAGTAAAGGACATACCTAAATATTGTCAAGTTATTAAATTTTTAGGGGCTAGTGTGGCGAAAGCAGAATATTAGTTAACAAAAATAAATTTGGTTGACTGGACAAACAAAACAGAAACTGAAGCTTTTTGGAGTGAAGTAAGACAATTTAAAGATGTCTCAGGTAACAGTCCATTCCGTGAGCTCTTTGAATGTGCGATGTCTGCCATGATACTACCCCATTCAAATGCTGATGCGGAAAGAGTTTTCAGTACTGTGAATTATACAAAATGTAAACTAAGAAACAGGATGAAACTTGATCTCTTAAATGCTATATTGTCAATAAGATTTGGCCTGATGAGAGCAGGAAAATGCTGTTCAACTTATCAGCTCCCTGATCATATAATAAAAGAAATTGGAACAGCTAAAGTACACCAGAGTCATTTTGAATGTGAAGCTTCAACTTCATCATCCAAGCTAAGTGCATCTTGTGAGACAGGCATCAGTGAAGATGAGGACATGATTCTATAGGTAAGTCACATCAATTTTCTTTTTAATGTTGCATATCCCTTACAGGATGGTGCAGTCAACATCAGAATTTTTCAGCTGCTGTTGATGTACAAGGCTCAGTAGTTTGCCATTGCTTTCTGAGCGACCGGCTCACATACCCCTGTAAGTTACCAGCGCGGCTCGAACCGCTGTCGGTTCGGGCGCAGCTGCGTTACTCACGAGAATATACGGGATAACGGCGACAGCCGTAAACTTTTCGCCATGTAGAGCGGCAGTCAAATCAATTTATATGTAATTTCTTACTTTCTCAATCTGGATATTTTTCCTAGATACTTTCCAACGAAATCTAGATATTTATGGATGTTGTTTGGGCCGTTTCTAGATACTTTTGGTCAAGAAAAAGTGGCAACCCTGATGATCAGTTGGAGACAAAGGTTGCAGGCAGGCAGTCGACATTTTGGCCCTGTGCTAAGGGAGAGAGAGCAGGACGCCGTGTCTTGACGAGGGTTAAAGACTTCCGACATCATGTCCAGTTTCAGTGACAACGCTTCTCGTCTCCACTGTCGTGCTGTTTGTGTGAAGGTATGTGTACAACCGTTTTCATTAACTAGTGCGGTGTCGGTGATTCAAATTATGAGATTTCGCTAACGCGTGTACTGACCGGCGCGGGAAAGGAGGTCACGTGTGAACAGTGGCAAGCTTGTAGTTTACGACTGTAAAATTAAGCCTGTGGCAAACGCGTGTGTAGCAGCATTGTACTGCTAAGATATTTCATAGGTTAGCAGCGCGCGGCTTATTTACAGCCCCTGTTGATCGGGAAAATCGGGTTCAGGGAAGTGAGACCTATAATTCGAGTTCACACATGGCCAACTTTATATCCTCGAGCGTCGGCGGGGCCAGCGCGGCCGAACCGTTACTCACAGCGCTAACGGAAGTAGATTAAGGAGTCGCTTCGGATATATCGAGTGATATATCGGTGAAATCGGACAAGTGCAACGAATCGAATGCACCGGTCGGCCGAACCCTCCGAGGTCGTTTCAAGGTCGTGCCGGGAGTCGAGCGTCTGATCACCTGGTGTGCCGACCACGGGCTTTCTTCTTGTCTTTCCTCACATCTGTCTTGTAATTAGTTCCCTCGATGGAAGGCCAGCTTAATGTATAGTGGAGTCCTGAGAGGTTGCTAAAGGGAGAAGGGACCATTGCGACAGAATTGTTCATATGGAACATGGCACCGTTCTAAATGCCCCGACCTGGGACCAGGGAGGGGAGAACGGGGTGTGGATTTCTGCTACAGGGGGATCACCATGTATATTTATTTGGAGTTATTGGATTGTGCCTACGGCCTGGTACGACATCAGCGTTGGCGGATAACAGGAAGGAGGTGAGGGAGTACTGCCATCGGCCCTCCTTCAGGGCGCTTCTATCTATAAGTACCACTAACTCACTAACCACATGTGTTGTCTAGCTATGTTTCAGCAGAGACCCATATCTCAGACACCAACCTTGGCCCAGTCCTACGTTCGTCGGAGAAAGAGGATGTAGGTGGACAGCTGCCACTTTGGTTCTAGGTCCAGTCTGTCCTCGACCATTTGAGCAGCCAGTGAAGGAGTGCGGCCCTTGTGGAAAGGGTCCTCACGTCTGAGTAAGGGGGACTTAAGTGTATCTGCTGTGGGTAAGTCTGATTCATGATGCTCTCACTGAGTGTTATCCTCCACAGGTTCTATCTTGTTGAGAGCAGAGCCATGATCTGGGGACGAGTCCAGTGATCCGGACTAGGGCGAGAGCCGGTGTGAACAGCTAGGAAGTCCACTACCTCAGCGAGCAGTACTTACAATCGAGAGTACGTCTCAGGATGGGCTCCAGCTAACTCATCGCCCACTCCACGTCTGATAGCCCAGGTTGTTCGCCATTACAGCACCGTATTGCCTTGTTCACTACTTCAGCTGGGCAAGTATCTGGTTGTTGTTAGTGTCCCAATTGTGAGCCTGACTAACTGCCTTCATGCCGAACTAGTTATGATGTCTCCGCTACCAAGTGCCTGGTACCCTGTGGTGCCTGATATTGTGGAAGAACTTTTGTCTGTTGTGAACTCTATCTAAAGTGCCACGTTTCAGCGAGGGAGGTATCTGTGCTGTGATATCTGCGCTATGAGTCAGAGGATCTGCGCGGGTTGCATAGACAGTTAGGACTGCTACTACCATTGAGTGAGAGATCACCCTCTTGCTATACCCGCAGTACCATCAGACTTTTCCAGACGCTTCAGAGGAGTGTTCTAGTTCCTCAGCTTCCGAGAGACAGTCTTTATCCCTACTCTAAGGTGATCCAGACTTCAGGGACGTCATCCACCGAAGGTCCCAAGTACCAGTGAGTCAACTCGCCAGTCATCCTATCCAAGTGGAGAAACCTATACCTGGAGGGAGACCTGAGAGACTTGGTGAGCGCGTCTGACTTACCCAATAGTGTGACTTGAGGCCCTGACGATGATGACACTTCCTCCAGGAGGCTGCTCGATCCTTGCCACGTCTTATCTCGTATAGATACTGCAAGGTCTTATCTCAGAATCATCATCATCCTCATTCATCCATTCATCTTGTATAATACACCATATGGTTAACATAGTTAGCTGCCAGAGTTGCGTCATGAGTTCAGGACGAAGTTTGAAAGGGGTAACGTCCCTTGGTTGAGAGTGAGGGAGATAGGGTTCCAAGGGTCGAAGGGGTTTGTGGACTGAGGTCACCTATGTCCCAGGGCTAAAGGTATCCCGTTGTTAAAGTGTGATAGCAGGTTCCCCTCACCCCAGGGAGTGCTACGACAAGGCATTTGCGATGATATGGGGTGTAGGCATTTGCAATGATATGATGTGTAGGCATTTGCGATGATATGGGGGTGTAGGCATTTGCAATGATATGGGGTGTAGGCATTTGCAATGATATGGGGTGTAGGCATTTGCAATGATATGGGGTGTAGGCATTTGCAATGATATGGGGTGTAGGCATTTGCAATGATATGGGGTGTAGACATTTGCAATGATATGGGAGTGTAGGCATTTGCGATGATATGGGGTGTAGACATTTGCAATGATATGGGGTGTAGGCATTTGCGATGATATGGGAGTGTAGGCATTTGCGATGATATGGGGTGTAGGCATTTGCGATGATATGGGGTGTAGGCATTTGCAATGATATGGGGTGTAGGCATTTGCGATGATATAGGGGTGTAGGCATTTGCGATATGGAGTGTAGGCATTTGAGATGATATGGGGTGTAGGCATTTGCGATGATATGGGGGTGTAGGCATTTGCGATGATATGGGGTGTAGGCATTTGCGATGATATGGGGTGTACACATGTGCAATGATAAGAGGGTGTAGACATTTGCGATGATACGGAGTGTACACATGTGTAACGATATGAGGGTGTAGGCATTTGCGATGATATGGGAGTGTACACATGTGCAATGATATGGGGTGTAGGCATTTGCAATGATACGGAGTGTACACATGTGCAATGATATGAGGGTGTAGGCATTTGCGATGATACGGAGTGTACGCATGTGCAATTATATGAGGGTGTAGGCATTTGCGATGATACGGAGTGTACACATGTGCAATGATATGAGGGTGTAGGCATTTGCGATGATATGGGAGTGTAGACATTTGCGATGATATGGGGGTGTAGGCATAAGCGATGATATGAGGTGTAGGCATATGCGATGAAATTGGTATAGGCATATACGATGATATGCGGTGTGTGAATTCGTGTTGTTATTGGGTGTAAGTATTTCCGATGATATCGGTTGTAGGCATTTGCGATGATATGAGGTGTGGACATTTGCGATGACATGGGGTGTCAGTGTTTTCAGATAATGATAAAGGTGTTGCGATCTATGGCTTAAACATAACATAAACAGAGTAGCATCACCAGGTCTCTTCGCCCTCTATAGCGAAGTAATAAAGAGAGAGATCAGATAGAAGTCAGGAATATTAATCGGAGGTTTTAATATAAACAATATACACTATGCAGATGACACAATATTGGTGGAGGATAATGCAAAAGACCTACAACAATTGTTGAACATCGTAGTAACGGAGAATGCAAAGAAAGGACTCGCATTGAATATCAAGAAAAGAGTAACAACGGTGGTATCAAAGAAAAAGGTGACATGAAAATGTGAAATGGAAATAGAAAGGACTATTCTTAACCAAGTGGATAACTTTAAATACCTAGGGGGCAAATATAACATCAGCTGGAAGATACACAACATAAATTAAGAACATAATAGGGTAATCAAAAGCTGCATTTCAGAAATCGAAGAGTATCTTATGCAATACGTCATTATCATTGAATGTAAGAAAAAGAGAGGGCTCAAATGCCATATAGATCATGCTCTGCTGTATGACAGTGAATCTTGGAATGGAAATGAACAAATTAGGAAGTAATTGGAAGCAATAGAGATGTGGTTCCTGAGACGAATGTTGCGAAGTCCTCTGACTGCCAGAGTAACTAGCAACAACTGCTTGAAAGCGCCTAATGAAACTAGAACATTATACACGACAATAAGAAAGAGAAAAACAGCTTTCTGTGGTCATGTGATAAGAAGACAGACATTGGAGAATATAATGACAAATGGAAAGATCGAGAGGAAGAGAGGCAGAGGCAAACCAAGAGAAATGATGCTGGATGGATTGAGACGGTGGCGTGGAGGAATATCATCAGCAGAGTTGATCCAGAACACCAAAGACAGATCTGTAGAGAGACATGAACAACTACGCCAGCTGGCAGGGCACTTGGTGATGATGAAGTGTTGTACAATTTGACAGCAATAATAATACATTCACTGGCGTTTCACAACAAAAGTGAATAGAACCGCCAAGTTAAACTGCCATGGCCATCTCACCTGTGCAGTGGCTACGCCTCTCTCGGCTTGATTCTTCAACCACAGAAACAGATCTCCCACTTCACTTGTCTGTGCCTCTATTCGCGCCTCATCGATGAGACGAATTGATTCTGTTGCAATCTGGGAAGATTTCAAAGGATCACAAATTGGGTACGCAGGCCTGTCTTACATTCGAACCTTCCAATCATTCATCTTTCGTACACCATTTATCTATTGTGCATGTCACATTCACATAGGAAAAAAATAACATTGTCAAATGAATGTTGTGAATATAAACAATGCATATTAGCATGTTATGAGACAGACAGACAGACAGACAGACAGACAGACAGACAGACAGACAGACAGACAGACAGACAGACAGACAGACAGACAGACAGACAGACAGACAGACAGACAGACAGACAGACAGACAGGCAGGCAGGCAGGCAGTCAGGCAGGCAGGCAGTCAGGCAGGCAGGCAAGCAGGCAGGCAGGCAATAAACATACATGCATAAACACATACCTGCATATATACTTAGATCATTCACACAAACTCTCACAGTTATGCACCCGCTCTGTAACACACAAATACACTCCCTCGCATACACATATACTCACTCACAATCACAAATTCACTAATAGAAAAATTACTTATAAATACATACTCTCTCTCTCTCTCTCTCTCTCTCTCTCTCTCTCTCTCTCTCTCTCTCTCTCTCTCTCTCTCTCTCTATATATATATATATATATATATATATATATATATATATATATATATATATATATCTTTCTCCATATCTCTCACGCTCTCTCTCTCTCTCTCTCGTCTCTCTCTCTCTCTCTCTCTCTCTCTCTCTCTCTCTCTCTCTCTCTCTCTCTCTCTCTCTCTCCCCCTCACGCCCATATATTCTCATTCATACACACAGCAAAACACACACATGCACTCCTTCCCATGCACACATAATCGACACATACACACTCTTACACATGAAAATACACAAATACTCACACTGTCGTAATCCACACAATGCCACAGGCACACACTCTTCCTCACACACACACACACACACACACACACACACACACACACACACACACACACACACATATATATATACACACATACACATATATGCACTCACAATCAGAAACACACTGAATCATTCACTCATTCAAGGAAGCAGAAAAAAGTATACTATCCATTCAGATGATACTGACATCTGCTTCTTTTTCTTGTTCTTCTTTGTCGCTGTTGTTACAGTAATGTCTACAAAATATTTATGTATGTGTGCACCCGTTCAATTTGTACTCAAGCGTAGTCCATACACGTGATCCTACTTCTAGTTCACTGGGGTGATTTGTGCGTATGGATTAGCTTTCCCTAGTACCAGTGTCCCTCGCCATGAGGCGAACCCACTCCGACTTCTGAGGTAATTGTAATGTGCATCCCCAAGTCAAGAACGAGAAGCGCTTGCCGGGCAAGGCCATGGGTGTAGACTCCCCTCGAGACGGTGTCAGAGTCTCACATGGAGTCGGTGGGAACATAAAGATAGAAGGGAACTCGAGAAGGGACATAACCCCAATACAAGGGAGACACAATCGAATGCTCGAACAATCTAGAGCCTTCGAGAAGCATAGGTCAGTTCGCCTACAGCTCCGTGGACCACGCTGACCGCGTGCCAGGACCTTACGAGAAGC
>JACEFZ010016740.1:0-20337 GCA_014155875.1 Cepaea nemoralis
TGGGGAAAAAAAAATAAGAGAAAAAAAAAAAAGCACCAAGAAAACCTTTAAACTGACCCCCTAAAAAAGGCAGCACTCCATGGTCTATGCCAGAAATCCAAAAAAGTTGTAATACAGTGGATCCCATCACATTGCAGTATACCTGGAAATGAAGAGGCTGACAGACTGGCAAAAGAGGGCGGACGACTACCACAGCCTGACATAGACATAACCTATAATGAGGCAAAGAGGTTGATAAAAAGCACTTATAGAACCAAATGGGAATCTGAGCATCCAGGCCATCAGAAGGATGATGCATATTACAAACTCGACCGAAGAGAACAAGTAGCAATCTTCAGACTCCGCACAGGACTATAACAGGCTGAAATACCACTTGTTCAATAAACTAAAGATAGGAGATACTGATGAATGTAATTGTAGAACTGGAAAAATGACAGCAAAACATTTGCTGCAGGATTGCCCAACGTATGCAGAACAGAGAAAGATATTTTGGCCCACACCTGCTTCATTTGAGGACAAGCTCTATGGAGATATCAACAAGCTCAAGTTGACCGCAGCTTACTTTAACTACATACAGGTTGACATTTAAAGGTGCATGAAGACCCAGAGGCATGAAATGAAATATTGCTTGGATAGCAAATCCATTATGTGGAAAGTCCAAATCGAAAGCTCGCTGTGTGGGCTTCATAAAAGGTGGAAAAGTGTCCTAGTGGCACGAAATGGAATATTGCTTGATAGCAAATCCATTACGTGGAAAGTCCGAATCAAAAGCCCATTGTGTGGGCTTCATAAAAGGTGGAAAAGTGTCCTAGTGGCATGAAATGGAATATTGCTTGGATAGCAAATCCATTACGTGGAAAGTCCGAATCGAAAGCTCACTGTGTGGATGTCATCTGCAGACTGCATACTTCTGGTTTCCGGAAGAACAGCCTATGGTGAACGGAAGGCCCAATATACGGAAGTGAGGCTAAGCAGCCATGTGCAGGACGTGACGATTCCTTGGGTGAGCCCAGTACCAGAGCGCTATGTATCGGCTCTGCAAGTATGGAAGCCTCCTTGGATGGCGGGGAATGCCCATGGTCTGCCCCTGCCTTCCCTTGAGGGCTGACCAGGATCTTTGGCTGTTCTATATGGACCAGCTGGGATGGGGGATAACACCACAACAGTGAGAGTCAAACGTCCTAAGAAACCCCCGGAAAGGTTAACCCGGTCAACAAATGCCCGCAGAAGTCGGATGTGTCGGCCTAACGGCGCAAGAACGCAGCTCTGCTGTAAACAGGCACAACGCAATCACATCCGAAAAAAAACTCCGGATGAACGAAGAAGAAGAAGAAGATAACGTACTCCAGCTTTCCCTTTCTCATGACATGCCCAAATAATTATGACTGTTTCTGGTGCCAGTAAACAGTTCTCTAAAGAATCTAGTATACGTTATTTAAACATGTTCTTTAATTATTTTTTTTTTTGGGGGGGGGGGGGGTTGTTTGTGATTTCTTGGCAAATTTACGTTCAGTAGTTTGCCCTTGCTTTCCGAACAACCGCCACTTATACCATTTTATGAAAACCAACACCAGACGGTCTGCTGCCAAATCGTCCACAGCTGTGTTTCGAACGCAGTATGCGGGATTACGAATTGCGTCCGTAACCCCTTCGTGACAGAACCGGCCAGGGTTAAACAGGGTTCATCATTATCATCAAAGGCCCTGCCAGCTGGCGTAGGCGTTCATGTCTCTCCACAGATTTCGGTCTTTGGTATTTTGGATAAACTCTGCTAATGATATTCCTCCATGCCACTATTTCAAACCATCCAGTATCATTTCTATTGGTCTGCGTCTGTTTCTCTTCCTTTTGATCTTTCCAGTTGTAACGATGTTCTCTAATGCCTCTCTTCTCATCACATGACCAAATAAAGCTGTTTGTCTCTTTCTTATTGTTATACGCACTGTTCTAGTTTCATTAGCCTCTTTCCGGCAATTGTCGTTAGTTACTCCGGCAGTCCGAGGAATTCGCAGCATTCGTCTCAGGAACCACATCTCTGTTGCTTCCAAGTTCTTCCAGTTTGTTAATTAATTTGCATTCCAAGATTAATTAACTGCCTTACAGCAAAACAGGATCTATAAGGCACATAAACACTCTCTGGCTTACATTCAATGATATTGATTTATTATGAAATGCAGCTTTTGTTTGTCCTATTCCGTTCTTAATCTTTGTTGTGCACCTTCTATCTATCTAATGTTATAAATGTTACAAAAACAGGGTTACAGCACACATAAATGGGTTACAACTGCAGTAACATGCATAGCAGCATTCATCGATCTCGATCGCACCATGACCAGCCAATACTCGTGCACATTCATCAGTGGTGGATACATCCGATTGGATACTCCTCTTCAGGCACACACTTGGTCCATCATCACATCATAACTGCATAGCCGAATTGATAAGAGCGCTCGTTCTAAAACTTCCGGAGTGCTGATGATGGGGTAGCGGTTTCTTCTTCTTCGTTCATCCGGATTTTTTTTTTCCGGATGTGATTGCGTTGTGCCTGTTTACAGCAGAGCTGTGTTCTTGCGCCGTTAGGCCGACACATCCGACTTCTGCGGGCATTTGTTGACCGGGTTAACCTTCCCGGGGGTTTCTTAGGACGTTTGACTCTCACTGTTGTGGTGTTATCCCCCATCCCAGCTGGTCCATATAGAACAGCCAAAGATCCTGGTCAGCCCTCAAGGGAAGGCAGGGGCAGACCATGGGCATTCCCCGCCATCCAAGGAGGCTTCCATACTTGCAGAGCCGATACATAGCGCTCTGGTACTGGGCTCACCCAAGGAATCGTCACGTCCTGCACATGGCTGCTTAGCCTCACTTCCGTATATTGGGCCTTCCGTTCACCATAGGCTGTTCTTCCGGAAACCAGAAGTATGCAGTCTGCAGATGACATCCACACAGTGAGCTTTCGATTCGGACTTTCCACGTAATGGATTTGCTATCCAAGCAATATTCCATTTCATGCCACTAGGACACTTTTCCACCTTTTATGAAGCCCACACAATGGGCTTTTGATTCGGACTTTCCACGTAATGGATTTGCTATCCAAGCAATATTCCATTTCGTGCCACTAGGACACTTTTCCACCTTTTATGAAGCCCACACAGCGAGCTTTCGATTTGGACTTTCCACATAATGGATTTGCTATCCAAGCAATACTTCCATTTCATGCCTCTGGGTCTTCATGCACCTTTAAATGTCAACCTGTATATAGTTAAAGTAAGCTGCGGTCAACTTGAGCTTGTTGATATCTCCATAGAGCTTGTCCTCAAATGAAGCAGGTGTGGGCCAAAATATCTTTCTCTGTTCTGCATACGTTGGGCAATCCTGCAGCAAATGTTTTGCTGTCATTTTTCCAGTTCTACAATTACATTCATCGGTATCTCCTATCTTTAGTTTATTGAACAAGTGGTATTTCAGCCTGTTATGTCCTGTGCGGAGTCTGAAGATTGCTACTTGTTCTCTTCGGTCGAGTTTGTAATATGCATCATCCTTCTGATGGCCTGGATGCTCTGATTCCCATTTGGTTCTATAAGTGCTTTTTATCAACCTCTTTGCCTCATTATAGGTTATGTCTATGTCAGGCTGTGGTAGTCGTCCGCCCTCTTTTGCCAGTCTGTCAGCCTCTTCGTTTCCAGGTATACTGCAATGTGATGGGATCCACTGTATTACAACTTTTTTGGATTTCTGGCATAGACCATGGAGTGCTGCTCTTAGGTCAGTTAGTTCTGTGCTGTTATTGCTCTTCAGTATTGAGACAGCTGACTTTGCATCTGTGAAGATAGCTATTTGCTTCTCTTTATTTTCCTCCATCAGGAGCATTTCTGCTGCAGTTTTCAGAGCCTCTACCTCCGCTTTGAAGTTACTTGAAAATTTTCCAGTTGCCATTGAATGTGTTTTTTTCACTCCATTTTTTAAATTTAGGAGAACTCCTCCTCCTCCATTCTCTATTGAATTTTTGGCTGATCCATCTGTATATGCATGGGTCCAATTCCTGCTTGGGTAATGTTCTTTTATGTAGTTTAGGGTTATTTCTCTTCTTTCGGTTTCATGCTGAGTGTTCTTTTTCTCAATACCAGGAATGTTTTCTATCATCTCAGGCAGTTGCTGCTGTCGCCAAGCTGGGAACTTGTGTGCATTGTGTATGGGCTTGACTGTTGATATGTTAAGAATAGGATCTGCCCTAATCCTTCGTTTTGCAGTTTCTACAAAGTTGCTACGCTTCAGTCTTCCCTTTCCAAAACCATTAAATCTGTTGTACATAGGGTGGTCTGTCAATCTTCTAAATTTTTCTGCTTGTTGCTGGGCTCTGCTATCTCTTCTATCCTGCATTGGTTGTAAACAAGTGATCTTTTCTAGTTCATTAATAGGCGCTGTCTTCAGGCTTCCAGTTATGATTCGCATTCCTTGGTTTTGGACTCTACTTATTTTGTTAAAGTTTGACTTAGCTGCTGTTGCCCAAGCTGCAATGCCATATTCCAGTACTGGCCTCACCCGTCCAGTATATAACTTCTTGAGAACTTTCTCATCTGCTCCCCACGTTGTACCAGCAAGCTTTTTCATGATTGCCATTCTCTGCCTTGCTCTTGTTCGATTTTTCTCAACCTGTGTCTTCCATGTCAGGCGACGATCAAAGGTGACTCCTAGATAGTTTGGATTTTCTTCATGGCGCAATATTTTTCCATTCAATACCAGCTTAGGTTGCTGAGGTTTATTTGAGAGGGAGAACACTGTGCATGTTGTTTTCTCCTCACTTATCTTCACTAGCCATGATTTTGACCAGTCCTCTAGCGCTAATAAGGCTTGCTGTATTCTGCTGTTAGCTGTGCTAATATATTCTTCAGATGTCCATATGGCTAGGTCATCTGCAAAGGAGGATGTGTGTACTCTGGCTGGAAAATTTTCTGTGATGTCATTTATATATGCTAGGAATAATGTTGGTGAAAGAACTCCTCCTTGGGGGACACCTTGCTCCAGCAGCATCATTTTGCTTGTTTGTCCTTGTACTTTTGTCCTGGCAGTTCTGTTCTCAAGGTAGTGGCTGATCCATTTATACATTTTTCCACAAACATGCATGTTTTGCAGTTTTACTTTCAGTCCTTCCTTCCATACTTTATCAAATGCTTTTTCTAAATCTATCCAGACTGCTAGTGTGTGCTTTTTCTCTTGGAAGGCATCCTCTATTTCCTGAGCTATATAGGTTATTTGATCTTCAGTGGATCTGTACTTTCTGAATCCTGCTTGGTGTGGTGTTAAGAGTTTGTTTTCTTCCAGATGCCATGTTAGCCTGCCATTGATAATGCGTTCCATTAATTTTCCTACACAGCTAAGTAGACTGATAGGTCGATAGCCATTTGGTTCTTCCAGGTCTTTTCCTTTCTTTGGGACTGGTATTAGTATAGCTTCCTTCCATGCCTGTGGGACTATTCCTCTCTTCCAGCTGTTATTTAGGACTGCTAGTAGTTTCTTCTTTGCCTTGGTGCCTAGTCCTATTAGCATTTCATTTGTGATTCCATCCTTTCCTGGTGATTTCTTCTTTTTTAGGGTATTCATTGCCTGTTCCATTTCTTCCATTGTTAGATTTGCCATCATATATTCTGCTGCTGTCTCTGTATTTCTATGATGTATCTGTTTGTCTTTGATTGCTTTCTTCTGTTCAGTTGTAATATCAATGTGGTTTGCATTGGCATAGTGTTCCATTAGTGCATTTGCAGCCTTTTTTCCTGTAAGCAAGGCATTTCCTTGTTTAATTGTTATTTGTTTGTTTCTAGGTCCTTCATTGTTCATGGCTTTCACTAGTTTCCATAGTTTGTTTCCATCCCTGTCAAAATTCAGGTTTTCTGTTTTTTCCCTCCAACGATCTCTTGTTGTTTGATTTACTGTTCTTTTATATTTTGCTGAGATGGCTTTGAGAGAGGTATTCGCTTCAATTGTTTGTTCTCTCTCTGCTGTCTTCCTGGCATCTTCAACTTTGTCCTCCAAACTTTGTAGTTCTTCAGTCCAGTATGGTTTGTAATTTTTCCTCGCTCCTCTTGGAATGGACTCAGTGGCTGCCTGTATTATTGCTCTGTTTAGACTTTCCACCATTTGCTTCATGTTGCCATATCGTGTATTTATGTTTTCACAATATTTGTCTGTTAGTGTGGCAAATCTGTCCCAATCTGCTCGTTTGTAATTCCAGCGGGGCAAGGGCTTTTGCTCCTGTGGAACATACTCCATATTCATTACAAGCTTGATTGGTCTGTGGTCACTACCTGCTAATTGGTCCAGCACATGGCGATCGATTTTGTGGAGGATGTCTCCTGTGCAGAAAGCTAAGTCTGGAGTAGAAGTGGTAATCCATCTTCTGGAGTAGAAGCTCGGTGTGTCATCCGCTTTGTTGAGTAGATGGAGATTTGAGTCTATTTCCCAGTCCTCCACTTCATCTCCTCTTTTGTCAGTATCTGGGTATCCCCATCTTTCTGAACGGCTATTAAAGTCTCCGACAATAATGCAATTTGTGTCAGTTATTTTCATGTTTGAGAGTGTAAGATCCTTATCTGCTGGGCTATAAAGATTGTAAATTCTTATTTTCACGTCCTTTATCATTATATCAACACCTATAATTTCTGTTTGGTTGTCAGAGATCACAGATACTTCGCTGCAAGGTATTGTATTTCGTGTAAGTATTAGAACTCCTCCTTTATGTCCTTCGCGGTCGAAACGTGTGGCCTGATATCCCCTGACTGAAAATTTGTGCTTGGCGTTGAGGTGTGTCTCTTGAATGCATGCCACATCTATTCTATCTTTATGAAGACGCTGTGTCAGGGATTCTTTCTTGTTATAAACTCCTTCGGCATTCCACTGTAGTATGTTGAGTGTCCTTGGTATTTGGTCAATAGCTCTTAACCTACTCCTCTGTGCCTTGACTCCACAGCACAGGGGAAGGTGACCACCAGTAGTCATGGGTGGACCCCCTCGAGGCAGGGGGCCCGGCACTATCACCGCCTGATGGGACTTCACGGGATTAGCACCATAACGATTAATTTTCATCTGTGGCATCATGAAATGATAAAGTTACGTTGCACTGCTTTGTCAAGCCTGTGGCTCAGTACATCCGATTTCGACAAGCATATTTTGGGGTGCTTTCCCTAGCCTTTGACTGTCCCCAGTCTACCTACAAGGCAGCAGGTTTGTGCGTCACTTCGTCTGGTCCCTCTCCCTTGACCTGTCCGACATGGGTGACCCTACCAGTAGCTGTGCTACCGTCGGCATAGCTCTTGGGGTCATTGGAACGCGGAAGCCCCTCTACCTCGTCAAGGTGGACGCACGGCAGAAAGGGGGGGGGGGGGGGGTAGCGGTTTTAACCCCATATATCAGTCAGTTAGAATAAAATGTTGACTTGAGGACGTAATTTACAAGTACCTCTGAAGTCGGAATGGGTTCGCCTGATGGCAAGGGGCACTGGTAATAGGGAAAGCTAGTATACAAGCAACAATCAGTCCATCGTGGACTACGCTCGAGTTTAAAGCGAGCAAGCAAAAACAAAAATATTCACGTACTCTTTTCCCGCCCTTTTCTGCCTTCCTTCACATCTTCGTGCACCACCCCTTACAAATTTACCCGTCATGCTCGCTGAACCTTTCTCACCCCCTCCCCCTACACGACCGAGCAATCTCGTACTGCCAATTATGAAAGCTCACCGCCTTCCCCATTTCATATTCGGAACTTATGATAAAAGTACCACAATTGTTTCTTCTTCTTCCCCGTTCACACCCAGACTTCCATGCTAATGTTTCTCTCTCTCTCTCTCTCTCTCTCTCTCTCTCTCTCTCTCTCTCTCTCTCTCTCTCTCTCTCTCTCTCTCTGTGTGTGTGTATGTGTGTGTGTGTGTGTGTGTGTGTGCCAATCGAAGCCCATACATATGCTACTACGTATAGTCTAGTGAACTGGACTGATTGATTTTTGCGTGTGGATTAGCTTTCCCTATTAACGGATACTCACGCATACCTCAGGTCCTGTATGACATCACACTGATGTTGGACAACAGTATGCCTTCATCCGACATACAGGACTTCGCGTTGGAGCTCAAGCCAACGAACACAAGCAAGCAAACCAATGTCCCTCGAAATCAGGTGAATTCATTGCGATTCTAGAGGTACTTGTAATTTATATCCCCAAGTCAAGTGCGAGAAGTCAACATTTTAGTCCAACTGACCGGTGAAACACGCTACCTGTGCATCAGCACACCGGATGTTTAAGAACAGGTGCTTTTATCCATTCGGCCATGCTGACAATCATCTCATCTCATCTCATCATACCTTGTACCTTGCTGAGTCGAGGTGAAGCATAAACAGCCGGAGAGTACCCGCCTATGGGCTTAAGCTATCGAGATTCCAATAGACTCTGTTATTCCCTCTGTACATCGTTAACGTGACAGGCCTCTTCTTCTGCTTCAATGTGGTCTGTACACCATTGCTTGTTGACGGTATACTGTTAAATATTGAGCACAACCCACTACTGGCAACGCTGATCGTATTCTGGTATGAACCTAAGGCCTATCCACGTCAATATGGAAGCACTATACTCGAGTTTCACCCTCGTTTGAGCTCGTCAGTAGTGCATATCCCTGACCGGATCCGGAAACAAGCCCCGGATCACTGGCGTGTGAAGCGGGTGTGTAACCACGCGGCACACGTTGAACACACAACCAAATTATCATAATAGAATATTACAACGTCACCCATCGTAGGTTATGCTCAAGATTGCCCAATCGCCGCGACTGACGTCCGTCAATAGATGTGGACCCGAAACGATCAGGACTTCTCACTGGCAAGGAACACCAGGCATACTGTTAGTTTGTAATCTATTTATATCATGATTATATGGCCAAACTATTTAACATGCTGTTTTCTGACGAAATCTAGCGCTGCTATAACCACCACTTTAGTCCTAATTTCTTCAGCTCTGCTTTTCTTACTTCTTGACACATTAAATATTCTTCTCAGTAATCTCGTTTCTGTTCTTGTAATTTCTATATTCTCTGTTTATGTCATTGTCCAGGTTTGGCATTGGTAGCATCGAGTTGATAGGAGGATCGTGTTGTAGAGTGCTTTTTAAGTAACTATTGATACATGTTTGTTCTTTAGTATTGGTGCTATTTGTCCAGTGAGTTGGTTTGCTTTTTGCATCTATTTTCGATCTAGTCTTATGATTTGCCATTTGATGATACTATACTTCCTAAGCACCTGAATCTCTTTACTTGTTTCAGGTGGCGTTCTTTTAGACGAATCTAGTGACTGCCGCTTAAATCGACGATGAACTGTATTTTCCGTGGAGGACTTTTTGTGTTGACATTCTGACGGCGGCATTATGAACAGTGTACCTGTGCAGGTTGTTGGCTTTTCGAGACTCCTGTATATTCAACTTTTCACATTGGGCAACGAGGAGAATTCTGTGTGAAATTCACTGGCACAGGAAAGGAGCATAATGGGGACGGCTCGTTGCCGTGAAGTTGGAACCGCGACTAACTAACTAATCTTGATTGTTTTTTCTTCTTTGGTTATAGTCATTACCTCTCTTTTATTAATTTTTTAATTTTAATGTTGTGTTCCTTACACACTTCATTTAGATTAATTATGTGGACTTGTAATTCTGCTTTTGATTTTGCTATTAGTGCTTGAACCTCCGCAAATAGGAGGTCTTCAATGGTGTCTTGTCTCTGTTAAAAGTAGAGATATAGAGGTGCAGGTTGATGACATTTCTGTACAGTATTTTTCAGTTCTGCTTATTATACCTTAATATAAGACAATGCGGTATCATCTCAGTGGTTTGTATGATATTGTGACTTCTGGTTGATGTGTGTTGATGAAGGCTTGCTACCGGAACGTCCTCTATTTCCATAACTTTGTATAAAACTGCCGCACACTTCGTGTTTTGACATTGTTATTATAGTTATACAAACAATCAATGGAGAAGAGAACGAAAAGAAGGCCATTCAAATTAAGATATGACAGCCAATCAGCTTCAACTGACCTCAAACCATAACCTACAAATACACTTTCATAACCGATTTTCCATTTCACACTGGTTACTGGATACCTGTTTGAAGTAACTGTTTAGTTTATGTGTTGTTATTATCTTGTTTAACAATTTATTTATATGTTGTAGAGGAACAAACCAGACAATATAGTACAACCCACGCACCGCTCATTTGCATGTGGCAATCACTACGCCATGTAATTGCAAATATTTTGACTGCGAACAGAATCTTCCATCCTGGTCCTTGTTCATCCTGGTTCTTCAAGAAGCACCCGGACGAAAACATTGAAACTGACTCACGTGGGTTCGTATGTCACTAAGGACGCTTTCTACACCACTTTTCCTGAGGGTTTCAAACGCCTTTGGCGAATTCTTCAGTGCGAGTGTTGTAATAGTCAACGGTTGAAGCTTCGACAAGATCCAGACGTCACAAAATGGCGAACCCTGTCCATTTAACCCGGAAACAATGGCAGGGCCCCCTCTGCTTCTCAGAGAGAAAGGGGCTGGATGTGGATTCTACGTCTAGTACTTGTGTACTTAAGTTGCTAGCCTCTGGTCACTTCCTTCTATTGATTGGATATTCGTGGGTATAACAGTGTGACTCGAAGTAGACGTTTAATACAAATTGTATTTTTGGGGGGTTTATAGAGAGAGTCGTTATGGCACTCAGGTTGGATGCATAGGTGTTCAGTATTCATTCTGAGAATTCTCTCTGGAATGGAATAATCAATGTTATGTTAAATATTCTAGGACTGCGATGACTTTTATGACAACTCCGTGCTTTCTTCTGATGTGCTGTATTTAAAATATTCAGCAGTGCAGTCATAGACTGTTTGCTTTAAGTTGCTTTGTGGCTGTCACTGGTCATCTATTAATCTATTAATAATATTATTATATTAATGAATGGTGACACAGGACGGAAAGAAGCTGACCTCCCAAGTAAATTTAGTGAAGCTCTGATAATTCATATATTAATTATTATTAGGACTCATATTATTTCAGTGGTTCATTTCTTCTTCTGTCTGTCATCTCCTAATGTCCCCAAGCCTCAATGGAGTGCAGAGGTTCTTTGATGCCCAGGGCCAACCCTTTGATTGGATGCCCCTAAATTGTTTTTACCTAATTCATTCCTCCTCCCCTCCCACTGCACTGTGCTGCCCCTCTCCCTAATTGGATGCCCCCCTCCCGACTGGATGCCTGTCGCACCCCCCCCCCCCCCCCGCACCCCCTTTGCACGCCTCTGCCAAGCCTACAAACAACTCACACTAAGTCTAAACTCTTTGTAGACACCTTCATATTTGATTGGATTTTGCAGCTGAAGTTTTCTACTGGATGAGGTAGCCAGTTTCATGGCAACCCTCCTTAGTCTCCTTTTGTGGCATGTATGGTAGGTTACAGTGTTACTATTTGCATCCCTCGTGGGCTCCAGTAACACCAGGCAGTGGTTTAGTGTTCTGTTCTTGTGGGCTTCAGTAACACCAGGCAGGAGTTTAGTGTTCTGTTCTTGTGGGCTCCAGTAACACCAGGCAGTGGTTTAGTGTTCTGTTCTTATGGGCTTCAGTAACACCTTACAGTGGTTTAGTGTTCTGTTCTCATATCAGCTCCAGTAATACCTTCAGTGTTTTAGTGCTCTGTTCTTATTGTAGATGTACTCTAGTCACTCACAGTTGAGACACGTAAATAATACGTACATATTTTTTCATAAATTTCTCATTCTTCTTCGGTGTTTGCTCTCAGACTTCCAATCTTCTAATACTCCTTTCGTTCACTTGAAATTTGTCTATATCTGCAATGTTGTCTCTTATATGAACTTCACTATCTTGTTTAGTTCATTCAGTGGTCCATAGAGTTTAACAATAGACACTATAGTCTCTCTCTAAAAAAACAACAAGGAATATTGCACACATCCATAGCACTTCTACAACTCTCGGTCAACTAACTCAAAGTTGTTTATCTCAACCGTATTTATACTGGGAATACATAACGTCACAAAACTGTCTAGACGCTAGACCGTCTAGAATCTATTTCTCTCTCCTGTTTTAGACTGGGTGGAAACAACCCGCCGTCTATTTTGCTTTCATCTGGGGACCTGTTTCCCGTACAACAAAAAGTCTTGCCCGCCTGTGAACCAGAGAATAATTTCCCTACATCACAAGATCTAGCCTACCTCTACCAGACATTCCGTCTATCACATCAAAGGCTGGCTGCCGCCTTGCAGACGGATGGCGCTATAGTCCCTTCTCGAGCAACAACATATTAAAGACATGCCGACTGTGTAGACATTTGGGGCGACTTTCTGTCATCGATCGAAACCTGCAAGTTTTTAATGTGACAACATGTCATATTTGCTGTCTGAGGTGCCAATCCACATGTGCACATGGCTGATTCACCAAATTTCCACTCTCATGTCTCTAATGAAAGTAGCAGGGTTATGACATTCCTGTACATTATTTGCTGGAATGAAATTGGTTCATGCCATATTTGCTGGAATGAAATTGGTTCATGCCATATTTGCTGGAATGAAATTGGTTCATGCCATATTTGCTGGAATGAAATTGGTTCATGCCATATTTGCTGGAATGAAATTGGTTCATGCCATATTTGCTGGAATGAAATTGGTTCATGCCATATTTGCTGGAATGAAATTGGTTCATGCCATATTTGCTGGAATGAAATTGGTTCATGCCATATTTGCTGGAATGAAATAAGCTCCTGTCATATTTGCTGAAATGAAATTGGTTCATGCCATATTTGCTGGAATGAAATTGGTTCATGCCATATTTAATGGAATGAAATTAGCACCTGTCATATTTGCTCATGTTTATCAAAGAAGAATATCAGAGGACTGAAGAGTCTGCATCAGATCAGGCTCATGAAGGAGAAAATAGCAGGAAAATCATACGTCAGATAACGATCACATGATTTCACCATCAGATGCTTCATACATACATCACATAATGTTTCTAGAATAGGCCTTACTTGCTTTTGGCACCTTGGAACTCTTCATTGTTTTCTTCTTCTTAATTTTTCTCTTGAAGAGAGTGTATAACACCTGGTTATACACCTTAAAGGTCAGCATGCCTGCCTGCCTGCCTGCCTGCCTGCCTGCCTGCCTGCCTGCCTGCCTGTCTGTCTGTCTGTCTGTCTGTCTGTCTGTCTGTCTGTCTGTCTGTCTGTCTGTGGGTGGAATTTCTTAACTGACTAAGTACCATGAGCTGATTAATTGTCTTGAGGCAATGTACGGCAGAAAAAATAACAAATTTGGGTCAGGTTGCTATTTTGGAATAGTTCATTTTTACATACCTGACATATCTTCTATCAGACTCAGTACTTGTTTTTGTTTAAAAAATGTTATGTTAAGCGACTTCCTGTATCTGCCATGGGTTTATATACAGTAGTTTTTCCTATGTAGCCCCTTTAATTTGATATATAATACAATATGTCTACTACCATATTAACAACTTTTAAGCCATAACACACTCCTACTTCCCATCTTCCGCCATCCATTTTTGTTTGGTCCAAACCTACTTTTTGTTTGGCAATGAATCTGTTCAGCTAACAATTTTACCAGGACAGAGGCTTTATGGCCTACTCATTGTAATTTCCAACTACAATGGGATTTTTAATATGCACAACTTGCACACAGGACCTGTTTTTCAACCCCTATCTAAGAAGGCTAGATGTAAGTCAACCTGGCGGATTGGATAAGAATGTATAATAAGAGATGAGAAGAGAGGCACTGGAGAACATCGTGACAACTGGAAAGATCAAGGAGAAGAGAGGCAGAGGCAGACCACGAAATGATGCTGGATGGATTGCGACGGTGGCATGGAGGAATATCAACGACAGAGTTGGTCCAGAAAACTAAAGACCGAGATCTGTGGAGAGTCATGAATGCCTACGCCAGTCAGCACGGCACTTGATGATGATGTTCTTAAACATCCGGAGTGCTGATGCAGAGGTAAGGGGTTCAGCCCCTACACCGGACAGTTGGACTAAAATGTTGATCTATCGTCCTTGACTTGGGGATGTTAATTACAAGTACCTCTGAAGTCGGAGTGGGTTTGCCTGATGGCAAGGGACACTGTTAATAAGTAAAAGGTTGAGTTCAAAGCGAGCGACCGCAAAAAAAAAAATAAAAAGAAGGCTGGAAATCAAATCTGACTACCCAGAAGATCAGGGGAACGTGTGATCTCTTGAGATACTGTTGGTTCTAGGAAACATTCCCAGCTTTATGCTTAGATCAGACATATACTTTCTGAGCATGAGGTGGACACCGTAAGCTCTCAGCCATGGCTCCTCCTTTATCAATGTGTGATAAGTTACTTTATGCAGAATGAGTTCATGAAGTCAGTGAAATGTATTTGAATTATTACTTGCTTGTTTAAATGTTTGGCCAGTTTAAATGTAATGAAATGTATAAGATAATGTGTAAGTTAAAAATTTGCTACCAAATGATGTGCTGCTTTTTGAATTGTAGTATTAAGAAATGAACATTCCATTTCTTTACATCCATGTAACAGCTTTAATCTGTACCAGTGATTGGAAGATTGATTCGTTTGTGATATTCCAGAGCATTGATCAAGAGCTTGTCAAATTATCAGCTGGGGTCGTATATTTGAATTGAAGTATTAGCTTGTGATAACTTAGTGACACCCATTTAGGGTTAGTTAATGGTTATTTTCACTGAACCATTCTGAATGCATAATCTTCAGTTAAGTTAGGTATTTGTTGGCGTCAACTGTCAAACCCATTTGCAATGGACACAAGTTCCCAGCTTGGAGACAGCAGCAACTACCTGAGATGATAGAAAACATTCCTGGTATTGAGAAAAAGAACAATCAGAATGAAACCGAAAGAAGACAAATAACCCTCAACTACATAAAAGAACATTACCCAAGTAGCAATTGGACCCATGCATATACAGATGGATCAGCCAAAAATTCAATAGAAAATGGAGGAGGAATTCTCTTAAATTTAAAAAATGGAGTCGAGGCCATGATGAGGGTGTATGCATCAGAAGAATTGGCATTGGGTCAATGCCTTGATGAGGGTGTATGCAGCAGAAGAACTAGCATGGGGTCAAGGCCATGATGAGGGTGTATGCGGCAGAAGGACTAGCAACGGGGTCAAGGCCATGATGAGGGTGTATGCGGCAGAAGAACTGGCATGGGGTCAAGGCCATGATGAGGGCATATGCGGCAGAAGAACTAGCATGGGGTCAAGGCCATGATGAGGGTGTATGCGGCAGAAGAACTAGCATGGGGTCAAGGCCATGATGAGGGTGTATGCGGCAGAAGAACTGGCATGGGGTCAAGGCCATGGTGAGGGTGTATGCGGCAGAAGAACTGGCATGGGGTCAAGGCCATGATGAGGGTGTATGCGGCAGAAGAACTGGCATGGGGTCAAGGCCATGATGAGGGTGTATGCGGCAGAAGAACTGGCATGGCGTCAAGGCCATGATGAGGGCATATGCGGCAGAAGAACTGGCATGGGGTCAAGGCCTTGATGAGGGTGTATGCGGCAGAAGAACTGGGGTCAAGGCCATGATGAGGGTGTATGCGGCAGAAGAACTGGGGTCAAGGTCATGATGAGGGTGTATGCGGCAGAAGAACTGGCATGGGGTCAAGGCCATGATGCAGGGTGTATGCGGCAGAAGAACTGGCATGATACCTACTACTTGGTGATGTGTGCCAGATGGAACTCTTCAGTTGATTTGATATTGATTTTTTTTATACGTGTTATCTAGTACTAGACACGGGGGTCTCGGTGGCAGAGTGGTTAAGCCACAAGCCTCATGCTGACAAGGCCATGGGTTCATTTTTGGACTCTGATTTAGTACACGAGTGCAGTGTTGTCAGGGGTCATCGCTGGAGCTACAGAGTTTGTGTGCTGTGCGAGGATTTTGACTGGCGGTTAGCTGTTTTGCAGAGAGAAATTGAGTTACATGGGATACGGGAGGTCAGCGTGGCTGAATTGATAAGAGAACATTGCTCTTAAACTTCCAGTGTGCTGATGCTGAGGTAGCGGGTTCAACCCCTACACCCGTCTGGACTAAAATGTCTTTTCGTCCTTGACTTGAGGGTGTAAATTGCAAATACCTCAGTAGTTTGAGTGGGTTCGCCTGATGGCGAGGGACACAGCACACAAAAATCAGTCCAGTGCACTAGAAGTGGTAGTTACATACGCAGACTACACTTGAGTTCAAAAGCAAGCAACAAAAAATATATGATATAACCTGGTGCAATGTAGTCAGTCTTCTTGTCTTTTAACCTCTTCTTATATTGGACAATTGTAAAAGCTATTTATAGACTTTAAAAAAATACCTGCTTAATATTCTTGATATCTTTTTTCAGTTTGTGATTGATCAATGATGGAAGATGACTCGAGTACGTCATACATGACATCAGCTTCACACCTGACAGACGTGGACAACGATGAAGACAACAGTATTGATGCCTCGGATTCAAACAAATGTGTCATAATGCCCATTTTGACCGAAGAGGTCTCAGACATTTCACAGCTGACAAATACAAGCGAGGAGGAAAAGATACTTGTTTTCAAAACGGAGCCCTCCATGTGTTCAGAGATGGGCGGTTTAGAAATGGATCAGTTTGGAACCGTGACGGAAGTGGAAATGGGATCTGTAAATATGATTAAAACTGAAGAGGTAGATGCCGATGGAAATATAAATGAGGATACGGTTGCTGTTCCGTTTCAACATATTGCTCCACAGCAGTTTATAATTCTAACACGGACATCAGACGGAAGTTCAGGTAAATTCTTTTCTTTTTCCTCTTCATTCATCTAGTTTTCTTGAAGGATTTTGCTGCATGTTACCTTACTGTTGTTTGGGTGTTGCAATAGGTTTTTGGCTAGCGCGCACACCAGCTAGACCAACAATCCTGGGTTCAAAGCCCGCATGATTTCTGTTTTGTTCACTGATTGCCTGGCTGCTGGGGTGACCCAGATTTATAAAATGGGTACCAGAAAATGTTGAGGAGGTAAGGCTGCCAGAATGATACTGATCACATCACCTGTAGAGTGATACTGACCACGTCACCTGTAGAGTGATACTGACCACATCACCTGTAGAGTGCTACTGACCACATCACCTGTAGAGTGCTACTGACCACATCACCTGTAGAGTGATACTGACCACATCACCTGTAGAGTGCTACTGACCACATCACCTGTAGAGTGCTACTGACCACATCACCTGTAGAGTGATACTGACCACATCACCTGTAGAGTGCTACTGACCACATCACCTGTAGAGTGATACTGACCACATCACCTGTAGAGTGCTACTGACCACATCACCTGTAGAGTGATGCTGACCACATCACCTGTAGAGATACTAACCACATCACCTGTAGAGTGCTGCTGACCACATCACCTGTAGAGTGCTACTGACCACATCACCTGTAGAGTGATACTGACCTTATCACATGTAGAGTGCTACTGACCATATCACCTGTAGAGTGATACTAACCACATCACCCATAGAGTGCTACTAACCACATCACCTGTAGAGTGCTACTGACCACATCACCAATAGAGTGCTACTGACCACATCACCAATAGAGTGCTACTGACCACATCACCAATAGAGTGCTACTGACCACATCACCCATAGAGTGCCACTGACCACATCACCTGTAGAGTGCTACTGACCAAATACCAATAGAGTGCTACTGACCACATCACCTGTAGAGTGCTACTGATGACATCACCTGTAGATTGCTACTGACAACATCACCTTTAGATTGCTACTGACCACAACACCTATAGAGTGCTACTGACCACATCACCCATAGAAATAATGACCACGTCACCCATAGAATGCTTCTGACGCAGGTCAGCATGGTCAAATGGGTAAGCACTTGTGTTCTTAAACATCTAGTGTGCTGATGCTGAGGACAGCTGGACTAAAATGTTGACCTGTCATCCTTGACTTGGGGACGTAAATTACAAGCACCTCTGAAGTCAGAGTGGATTCGCCTGTTGGCAACTGACACTGTTAATATGGAAAACTAATCCACACGCAAAATTCTGTCCACCACTACTATAAATAGTGGGTATGGACTACGCTTGAGGTCAAAGTGAGCTAGCGCCAAAAAAAAGATATTGCTGCTGACCACATCACCCATAGAGTGCCATAGACCACATCACCCATAGAGTGCCATAGACCACATCACCCATAGAGTGCTATAGACCACATCATCCATAGAGTGCCATAGACCACATCATCCATAGAGTGCCATAGACCACATCATCCATAGAGTGCCATAGACCACATCATCCATAGAGTGCTATAGACCACATCATCCATAGAGTGCTATAGACCACATCATCCATAGAGTGCTGTAGACCACATCATCCATAGAGTGCTATAGACCACATCATCCATAGAGTGCTATAGACCACATCATCCATAGAGTGCCATAGACCACATCATCCATAGAGTGCCATAGACCACATCATCCATAGAGTGCTATAGACCACATCATCCATAGAGTGCTATAGACCACATCACCCATAGAGTGCTATAGACCACATCACCCATAGAGTGCTATAGACCACATCACCCATAGAGTGCTATAGACCACATCATCCATAGAGTGCTATAGACCACATCACCCATAGAGTGCTATGGACCACATCGCCTGTATATTGATACTGACCACATCGCCTGTATATTGATACTGACCACATCGCCTGTATATTGATACTGACCACATCGCCTGTATATTGATACTGACCACATTGCCTGTATATTGATACTGACCACATTGCCTGTATATTGATACTGACCACATCACCTGTATATTGATACTGACCACATCGCCTGTATATTGATACTGACCACATCGCCTGTATATTGATACTGACCACATCGCCTGTATATTGATACTGACCACATCATCTGTATATTGATACTGACCACATCGCCTGTATATTGATACTGACCACATCGCCTGTATATTGATACTGACCACATCGCCTGTATATTGATACTGACCATATCGCCTGTATATTGATACTGACCACATCGCCTGTATATTGATACTGACCACATCGCCTGTATATTGATACTGACCACATCGCCTGTATATTGATACTGACCACATCATCTGTAAAATGCCGACTTTTTTGTAAAAATATGAGGCTAGCACCATGTGCCCAATACAGATTTGGATTGTTAAAATTGGTTGGTACTGGCTGGCAAGTTGACTCAGTCTAAAATGTGTGTCAAGAAATGTCTTGCGAAGTAAAGGTGACCACATGATGCTGACCACCAAGTGGTCTATAATAATATGGGCCTAGTGCCATATGTCCAGTGCAGCCTCAAGACGTATAAAAGGGTCTTTTAATTACTGGACCTTTATCACATAACCAATTTACCCCAAAGCTGTAAAGTGTCCTTTACTTACTTAAAATTACATAGTAATAAAGAATGTACAGGACATTTTTCCACTTAAAATTACAGTGTGGTAAAGTAAGTTAAGGGCACCACTTAAAATTACATAGTGGTAAAGTAAGTTAAAGGTACTTTTCCACTTAAAATTACATAGTAATAAAGTATGTAAGGGACACTTTTCCACTTAAAATTACAGTGTGGTAAAGTAAGTTAAGGGCACCCCTTAAAATGACATAGTGGTAAAGTAAGTTAAAGGTACTTTTCAACTTAAAATTGCATAGTAATAAAGTATGTACAGGACACTTTTCCACTTACAATTACAGTGTGGTAAAGTAAGTTAAGGGAACCACTTAAAATTACATAGTGGTAAAGTAAGTTAAAGGTACTTTTCCACTTCAAACTACACATTGGTAAAGTAATTTAAGCGTACTTTTCTACTTAAAATTACATAGTGGTAAAGTAAGTTAAGGTCATTTTTCCACTTAAAATTACACAGTGGTAAAGTAAGTTAAGGGCACTTTTCCACTTAAAATTACATAATAAAATAAGTAAGTAAAGTACAATTTTGCAGCCTTGAGACATAATGGGTATATGGTGCCAGCCCCGTATGTGTATAAACCAATTAGCATGTGATGGGTGATGTCAGTATCACACTGACCACCTTTCTAACCAAGACATTTCCTGATACCCTTTTTAGGCTGGGTTGTCAATTGTTTCAAAATCCCTGCCTCCATAGGGATTTAAACAAAAGACCGCTGGTCCTGTAGGTAAGCATGCAAATCATTGATATGCTCTTTACCTTCAACTTTTTAAGACCGCTTTTGCAACCGTTTTCCTGTAGGTAAGCA
>JACEFZ010016741.1:0-14478 GCA_014155875.1 Cepaea nemoralis
AATCAAAAAACTTTGGACGGGTTATTGCCCCAAAAACAGTATTAAAAAAGACCTCAATAAGACAGTAGGCCATTTCTGCTCAAAAAGACAGTACTGGCTTTTCTAGACTAAATAAACATTGACTGCTCATATTCTAGACTCAAGTAAGCATGTGACTGGCTCATATTCAAGACTCAAGTAAGACATGTGACTGGCTCATATTCAAGACTCAAGTAAGACATGTGACTGGCTCATATTCTAGACTCAAGTTAAGACATGTGACTGGCTCATATTCTAGACTCAAGTAAGACATGTGACTGGCTCATATTCTAGACTCAAGTAAGACATGTGACTGGCTCATATTCTAGACTCAAGTAAGACATGTGACTGGCTCATATTCTAGACTCAAGTAAGACATGTGACTGGCTCATATTCTAGACTCAAGTAAGACATGTGACTGGCTCATATTCTAGACTCAAGTAAGACATGTGACTGGCTCATATTCTAGAATCCCAGCCATCGTGAGGTATGTTCTACTACTTGTTGCATTTGGCCAGAGATTACTAAGGAAATCTGGCTTCCTCACTGGCCATTCCCAATGTGTATTTGGCCTCTCTGAATGTCATGTACTCATGATGATTTGCAGTAGCTATTGCCCCTCTTGGGTCTCTGTGAAACTTTCTGGAGCTGAATGAATTCAAAAAATAAATTTGGCTCATGATTTATAGACACTAAGTACCTGGCAAGTTAGGCAACAGATCAGGCACTGCAATCTCCGGGACTGTGCCTAGCGATGGAATGTACAGGAAGTTCTCCGCACTAGCTTTGAACAGTTCTTCATTATGAACAATGGTAGATGGTGCCTCGGCCATACGTGCTCCTTCTTCTTCAATGGCAGCTCTTGTCTTAGTGACGACCCCCCAATGGATCAAGCATCACATACTTCTTGTATCTAGGGAGTAAGTTTTGGTAACATCACATGATCAGTTAGTACTTAGCAACAACACACAAAACAATAAAATGGAGAACAAAAGTACAGTGAATCTTTTACTGAATGAATGCAAGAGCAGTTCATACTTTATCTAACAATGTACTACAATAATAATTTACCCACTACTTTGTAAATAATGACTGACTTATGAGAATGCAATAATAATTTATTTCACCATCATCAAGTACTCTGCCAGCTGGCGTAGAAGTTCATGTAACTCCATGGATCTCGGTCTTTGGTGTTCTGGATCAACTCTGCTGATGATATGCACCATCTCAGTCCATCCAGCATCATTTTTCTTGGCCTGCCCCTCTTCCCCTTGATCGTTCTAGTTGTCACGATGTTCTCCAATGTCTCTCTTCTCATGGCATGACCAAAGAAAGCTGTTTGTCTCTTTCTTATTGTTGTATATAATGTTCTAGTTTCACTAGCCTCTCAGGCAATCGTTGTTAGTTACTCTAGCAGTCCAAGGAATTCATAACATTCATCTCAGGAACCACATCTCTGTTGCATCCAAATTCTTCCTAATTTGTTCATTTAAATTCCAAGATACAGAAAACGATTCTATTAGCACTAGTGCCCCCCGGCTTCGCCCAGTCCCTGATGGGGAGCATCTCATTTATTCATATAAATAGTCATATAATTCTCGTTCCCCCTTACCGACTATCTGTCTGTCTGTCTGTCTGTGTCTGTCTGTTTTCTATCTATCTATCTCTGTCCCGTCCCGTCTTCGTCTAATGACCCATCCCTCTTCTCTCCCTCCGTCTATCCCTCCCCCCCCTCCCCCCCTGTCTGTTTGTCTTTTATCTATCATCTATCTATCTATCTATCTATCTATTATCACTATCTGTCCCCGTCGTCGTCTGTCTGTCTGTCTGCTGCTGCTGCCGACCCGGCCAGGCTTCGCCCAGTCCCTGGTGGGGAGCAAACTTTTAATTCATATGTAGTCATATAATTCTCGTTCCGTTACGACTATCTGTCTGTCTGTCTGTCTGTCTGTCTGTGTCTGTCGTCTGTTTGTCTATCTATCTATCTCTGTCTGTCTGGGAAAAAGACCCATCCCGTCTCTCCCTCCGTCCCCCCTCCCGTCTGTTTATCTATCTATCTATCTATCTATCTATCTATCTGTCTGTCTTTTGCCGCCTCCTGCCTCCTGCCTGCCTGCCTGCCTGTCTGTCTGCCTGACCCCCCCGGGGTTTTCCCCTCCCTGGTGTGGAGCATCTATTTAATTCTGAGTGGGTAAAACCCGCTCTGCCTTCAAATGTTGACGGAAGTTTTTTCTTCCTGCAGCTGTTTTTATTTGTTGATCAGTAAGCTCCATTTTTAGCCGCTTGCCACCCATCTGACGGGTTTTTTAATCAGTGTTTCTGATTCTGGGGTCTTGGTCCTCCTTCCCCTCACAAGTTTTTGTGTTCGTCTGTGGGGTTTTCGCTCTTTTTTATTGTAGTTTCTTGACTGTAGGTTCAGATACTTTATTTCAGCTTGCATGCAGACTCTCCAAAAGGGGGTTCGTCTTCTTGATAGTCTGGCGGTTTTCTCATATGCATCTTGGAAGGGTGCTTGTTTTTTTGTGCTATTACGGATTTCCTTTCCCCCCGTATCAGGCTGCTTAAAAGTGTAAGGCGCTTGGCTGATAGCGCTGAGAAGTGCTGTCAAGGGAAACTTTCCGATATGATGGGGGGAAACCTAAAAATGCGGATTTGTTTACACTTTTAATAACTTCTTAAGTATAGAAAGATGAGTTACAATGTTTGCATTATGCATTATTTTTATGAAAACTTTGAAAAGCCTTACAGATTGTATCATTTTTTATTATAACCATATCCCGGGTAATAACTATGGAAAAAGAGTTTATAATCTTTGAAAACGATGCACAATATGACTATAAGTTATACAGAAAAGTTATCCCCCTTGAAATAACTTTTACAAGTTGGGTCCCCTGAGATTTTAAATTAAAATGAAAAATGAAAAATGAAAAAATACTGAGTAAGCAGGCGATTTCACACTAAAAAATCACAGTTGCAGCTCTGGAAGAAAGGAAGACGTGTAAAAATTTCATCTAAATCGGAGGGCCGTTAGCGAAAAAAAAAAGGGACATACATACATACACTTTGTTTTATATATATAGATTTCAGCACTCTTTTTTTACTTCAATGATAGCGACTTATTGCATAAGATACTTTTCATTTCTGAAATGCAGTAATTTTTCGCCCTATTCTGGTTCTAAACTCTGTTTGTATCTTCATCTAATGTTTAATTGTCCCTCAGAAGGAAGATGAATAAGTAAGAATTTACTTACCAAATAAATAACCGTTAAAAACCAACTGGTACAAAAGGGAGATGATTTTTGTCAGACTTGATCTCTTCAGCAACTCCACCCACTTTCTTGACCAGCCCAAAAAGGGGTACGTACAATGTATACCTGATCCTGAAAATAACACAGTAAAAAATGTACAACAGAAAATGTATTACAACGTATAACCGATTCCTGAACATGAGAACAAAAAAACATTACAACAAAAGTGAGTACAACAAAAACCTGATTCCTGAACATGAGAACAATAAACATATACAAAGAAAGGGTATGTACAACATATACCTGATTCCTGAACATGAGAACAAAAAATATACAACAGAAGTGATGTACAACATATACCTTTTCCTGAACATGAGAACAATAAAAATGTACAAAAGAAAGTGTATGTACAACTATACCTGATTCCTGAACATTAGAACAATAAAAAAAAGTACAACAGAAAGTGTATGTACAAAATACCCCGATTCCTGAACATGAAGAACAATAAAAAATGTACAACAGAAAGTGTACGTAAACATATACCTGATTCCTGAACATGAGAAAAATAACATATACAACAGAAAGTGTATGTACAACGTATATCTGATTCCTGAACATGAGAACATAAAACATATAAACAGAAAGTGTATGTACAACATATACCTGATTCCTGAACATGAGAACAATAAACATGTACAACAGAAAGTGTACGTACAACACATACCTGATTCCTGAACATGAGCACAATAAACAAGTTCAACAGAAAGTGTATGTACAACGTATACCTGATTCCTGAACATAACCACAATAAACATGTACAACAGAAAGTGTATGTACAACATATACCTGATTCCTGAACACGAGAACAATAAACATGTACAACAGAAAGTGTACTGTACAACATATACCTGATTCCTGAACATGTAGCACTAGTAAACAAGTTACAACAGAAAGTGTATGTACAACATATACCTGATTCCATGAACATGAGAACAATAAACATAGTACAACAGAAAGGTACTGTACAACGATATCCTGATTCCTGAACATGAGAACAATAAACATGTACAACAGAAAGTGTATGTACAACGTATACCTGATTCCTGAACATGAGAACAATAAACATGTACAACAGAAAGTGTACGTACAACATATACCTGATTCCAGAACATTAGCACAGTAAACATGTACAACAGAAAGTGTATGTACAACATATACCTGATTCCTGAACATGAGCACAGTAAACATGTACAACAGAAAGTGTACGTACAACATATACCTGATTCCATGAACATGAGAACAATAAACATGGTACAACAGAAAGTGTACGTACAACATATACCTGATTCCTGAACATGAGAACAATAAACATGTACAACAGAAAGTGTATGTACAACTATACCTGATTCCTGAACATGAGCACAGTAAACATGTACAACAGAAAGTGTAATGTACAACGTATAATCTTACGGGTTCTCTGTGGTATTGAACAGCAGCAGAGAGCTGATGGATGGGATGTCACTGGGCAGACCGCCGAGTCCCTCTTCTTGACTGTTCTGGTCTTTACGAGCTCGGATGTTCAAGTGAACATTATAAAACTGGAGCTTCTCCTTGAACACTCTGTCATCCACGTATGCATGCTTTTCTTGAACCTGGTGGTCAAGTATATGTGACTCCTGACATTACATTATAATGGTAAATCATTTTTTATACACTGATTATCCAAAATGTTACATTGGAACAATAAACTACTACTTCTTTCATTCGCCTGAAATTGACTGTCTATAATCTGCAATGTTGTCTCTTGTATAACCTTCAGATCTTTTTTAGTTCACTCAGTGGTCCATAAAGTCTTGTTCCACTGTTGTTTCTCTAGGCCAGAATGTTTACCTAGATATGTCTTATTTAACCCTTTGAAAATAAAGTTTTGTTGTTGTTATTTGGGGCAGTCTTGAAGTTTATGACCTGCCGACTGTGCCGTCAACAATGTGTACACATAGCTGATTTTTTTTTTGGGGGGGGGCCTCGCTTGCTTTGAACTCAAGCGTAGGCCATACACACTACATATAGCTAGTGCTAGACTGAATTTTGCGTGTAGGTTAGCTTTCCCTATTAACAGTATCCCTCGCCATCAGGCAAACCCACTCCGACTTCAGAAGTACTTGTCAAGGACGAGAGGTCAACATGTTTTTATCCAACTGACTGGTGTATGGGTTGAACCCTTTACCTCTGCATCAGCACACCGGATGTTTAAGAACACGCGTTCTTATCCATTTGGCCATGCAGACCTCCAAACATGGCTGATTTAACAATCTTGAATTTTGTTTACATGTGGTTGCGCAATTGACTGTGTCCTGTTCTCTGAGGTGCAGAATAAGGATTAGTTCTGGTCTGTCCATAAAATTGTAATCATCTTGTGATGGCTTAATGATCAACTATTTCTGACATGCTGTATGTGATCCGTTATGTTATATCATAATGCTAAATCATTTCTGGTACATACTGACAGGGTTGAGTCAGGAACCGACATCACAGCACCCAGCTAAACAGTCCGAATACAAATGATACCAGTTGCATGCTGATTATCTGCCCATCTGGCCTTTCCTTGGAAAACTGAGTGTCAACCAGATCTTCTGTCACTCCCTGATGCACAATTCTCTCCAAACAATACTGCTCAGGTAGAATGATTTGCCAAAACATCCACTGCATACATCATGGAATATGTTCAATCCTCTGTAAAAGCCAAGGTTTTTTTCTTGAAAGAACTATCATAGCTGTATAAAGTGATGACTTCTTGGGCAAGCAGTCTTTATTCCTCAGCCTGGGACAAAACTAGCACACATTACAAATGGTACAATTGCTGTCAAGAACACAAACACTCATACATGATAGATTAAATGAATACAAAGCTGGACTTTATCACTGTGAAGCAGCAACTAGTGCTATTACTTCCTCCTGTGATCCCCCAAGAAGTTCTGTTCTAAAGCCATGTTTGCACAGGGCCAGCACCCTTTTTTCACCCCAAAAAGTTCTGTTCTCAAGAGCCATGCAGCACAGCGGCCAGCACCCTTTATCCCCCAAGAAGTTCTGTTCTCAGAGAGCCTGCTAGAACAGTGGCCAGCACCTTTGATCACCCCCAAAAAGTTCTGTTCAGAGGCCATGCTAGCCAGTGGCCAGCACCCTTTGATCACCCCAAGAAGTTCTGTCTCAGAGAGCCATCTAGCACAGGGCCAGCACCCTTTATCACCCCAAGAAGTTCTGTTCTCAGAGAGCCTGCTAGCACAGCGGCCGCACCCTTGATCACCCAAGAAGTCTGTTCTCAAGAGCCATGCAACAAGGGCCAGCACCCTTTGATCACCCCAAGATTTGTTTCTCAGAGAGCCATGCTCACAGCGGCCAGCACCCTGTGATCATCCAAAATTCTGTTCTCAGAGAGCCATGTTAGCCCGCGGCCCCCACCCTTGATCCCCCCGAATTTTGTTCTCAGGAGCATTACAAGCGGCCAGCACCCTGTGATCACCCCAAGAGTTCTGTTCTCAGAGAGCCTGCTAAACAGTGGCAGCACCTTTGTTTACCCCAAAGAGTTCTGTTCTCAAGGGGCCATGCTAGCACAGTGGCCAGCACCCTGTACCCCCAAGAAGTTTGTTTCTCAGAGAGCCGCTAACACACGGCCGCCCCCCTGTGATCACCCCCAAAAAGTTCTGTTCTAGAGAGCTGCTAGCACAGTGGGCCCGCACCCTGTGATCACCCCAAGGTTTTTGTTTTCCCGAGGCATGCTAGCACAGTGGCCGCACCTGTGATCACCCCCCGAAGTTGTGTTCTCAGAAAGGGCCCTGCTAGCACAGTGGCCAGACCCTTTGATCACCCCAAAAGTTCTGTTCTCAGAGAGAGCCATGCTAGCACAGGGGCCCGCACCCTTGGGTCACCCCAAAAATTTTTGTTCTCAGAGAGCCATGTAACACAGCGGCCCACCCTGTTCCCCCCAGAAGTTCTGTTCTCAGAGAGCCCCCGCTAACAAGGGCCAGCACCCTTGATCACCCCCAAAAAGTTCTGTTCTCAGAGAGCCATGCTAGCCAAATGGCCAGCACCCTTTGATCACACCAAGAAGTTGTTTTCTCAGAGAGCCATGCTAACACAGGGCCAGCCCTGTGATAACCCAAGAAGTTGTTGTCTCAGAGAGCCATGCTAGCACAGTGGCCACACCCTTGTCCCCCAAAAAGTTGTGTTCTCGAGAGCCTGCTAACACAGCGGCCAGCACCCTGTGACACCCAAGAAGTTGTGTTCTCGAGAGCCATGCTAACACAGCGGCCAGCACCTGTGATCACCCCGAATTCTGTTCTCAGAGAGCCTGTAACACACGGCCAGCCCCTGTGATCCCCCAAGGTTTTTTAGAGAGCCGTAGCAGGGGCCCCCCCTGTGATCACCCCAAGAAGTTTGTTCTCGAGAGCCTTACACAGGGCCACACCCTTGATCACCCCCAAAAATTTGTTCTCAGAGAGCCCTGGTGCACAGGGCCAGCACCCGGATCACCCCAAAAGTTCGTTCTCAGAGAGCCATGTAGCACAGGGCACACCCTGTGACCCCCCAAGAAGTTGTGTTTCAGAGACCATGCTACACAGTGGGCCCCACCCTTTGATACCCCAAGAAGTTTTTTCTCAGAGAGCCCTGCTACACAGTGGCCAGCACCCCCTGACACCCCCGAAGTTTTCTCAAGAGCCATGCTACAAAGGGGCCCGCACCCTGTGACCCCCCAAAAATTGTGTTCTAAAAACCTTTGCACAGTGGCCCCCCTGTGATCACCCAAGAAGTTTGTTCCCCATGCTAACAAGTGGCCAAAGGGCCCCCCAAAAAGTTTGTTCTCAGAGAGCCATGCTACACAGGGCCGCACCCTGTGACACCCCAGAAGTTTTCTCAGAGAGCCAGCTGCACAGGGCCAGCACCCCGTGATCACCCCCAAATTTGGGTTTTCAGAGAGCCATGTAGCACGGGCCCCCCCCTGTGATCCCCAAGAAGTTTGTTCTCAGAGAGCCAGCTAGCACAGGGCCCATGCTAACACAGCGGCCAGCACCCTGTGATCACCCCAAGAAGTTCTGTTCTCAGAGAGCCATGCTAGCACAGCGGCCAGCACCCTGTGATCACCTCAAGAAGTTCGTTCTCAGAGAGCCATGCTAGCACAGCGGCCAGCACCCTGTGATACCCCAAGAGTTCTGTTCTCAGAGAGCCATGCTAACACAGCGCCAGCACCCTGTGATCACCCCAAGAAGTTCTGTTCTCAGAGAGCCATGCTAACACAGCGGCCAGCACCCTGTGATCACCCCAAGAAGTTCTGTTCTCAGAGAGCCATGCTAGCAGTGGCCAGCACCCTGTGATCACCCCAAGAAGTTCTGTTCTCAGAGAGCCATGCTAGCACAGCGGCCAGCACCCTGTGATCACCCCAAGAAGTTCTGTTCTCAGAGAGCCATGGTAGCACAGCGGCCAGCAACCCTGTGATCACCCAAGAAGTTCTGTTCTCAGAGAGCATGCTAGCACAGCGGCCATCACCCTGTGATCACCCAAGAAGTTGTGTTCTCAGAGAGCACCATGTAGCACAGCGGCCAGCACCCTGTGATCACCTCAAGAAGTTCTGTTCTCAGAAGCCATGCTAGCACAGCGGCCAGCACCCTGTGATCACCCCAAGAAGTTCTGTTCTCAGAGAGCCATGCTAACACAGTGGCCAGCACCATGTGACCACCCCAAGAAGTTCTGTTCTCAGAGAGCCATGCTAGCACAGCGGCCAGCACCCTGTGATCACCCCAAGAAGTTCTGTTCTCAGAGAGCCATGCTAGCACAGTGGCCAGCACCCGTGATCACCCCAAGAGTTGTGTTCTCAGAGAGCCATGCTAGCACAGTGGCCAGCACCCTGTGATCACCCCAAGAAGTTCGTTCTCAGAGAGCCATGCTAGCCCAGTGGCCAGCACCCTGTGATCACCCTGAGAAGTTCTGTTCTCAGAGAGCCATGCTAGCACAGCGGCCAGCACCCTGTGATCACCCCAAGAAGTTCTGTTCTCAGAGAGCCATGCTAGCACAGTGGCCAGCACCCTTTGATCACCCTGAGAAGTTGTGTTCTCAGAGAGCCATGCTAACACAGTGGCCAGCACCCTGTGATCACCCCAAGAAGTTGTGTTCTCAGAGAGCCATGCTAGCACAGTGGCCAGCACCCTTTGATCACCCCAAGAAGTTGTGTTCTCAGAGAGCCATGCTAACACAGCGGCCAGCACCCTGTGATCACCCCAAGAAGTTCTGTTCTCAGAGAGCCATGCTAACACAGCGGCCAGCACCCTGTGATCACCCCAAGAAGTTCTGTTCTCAGAGAGCCATGCTAACACAGCGGCCAGCACCCTGTGATCACCCCAAGAAGTTCTGTTCTCAGAGAACCATGCTAGCACAGTGGCCAGCACCCTTTGATCACCCCAAGAAGTTGTGTTCTCAGAGAGCCATGCTAACACAGTGGCCAGCACCCTTTGATCACCCCAAGAAGTTGTGTTCTCAGAGAGCCATGCTAACACAGCGGCCAGCACCCTGTGATCACCCCAAGAAGTTGTGTTCTCAGAGAGCCATGCTAGCACAGTGGCCAGCACCCTTTGATCACCCAAGAAGTTTGTGTCTCAGAGAGCATGCTAACACAGCGGGCCAGCACCCTGTGATCACCCCAAGAAGTTGTGTTCTCAGAGAGCCATGCTAGCACAGTGGCCAGCACCCTGTGATCACCCCAAGAAGTTCTGTTCTCAGAGAGCCATGCTAGCACAGCGGCCAGCACCCTGTGATCACCTCAAGAAGTTCTGTTCTCAGAGAGCCATGCTAGCACAGCGGCCAGCACCTTTGATCACCCCAAGAAGTTCTGTTCTCAGAGCGCCATGTCTAGCACAGGCGGCCGAGCACCCTGTGATCACCCCAAGAAGTTGTGTTCTCAGAGAGCCATGCTAACACAGCGGCCAGCACCCTGTGATCACCCCAAGAAGTTCTGGTTCTCAGAGAGCCATGCTAGCACAGCTGGCCAGCACCCCTGTGATCACCCCAAGAAGTTCTGTTCTCAGAGAGCCATGCTAGCACAGCGGGCCAGCACCCTGTGATCACCCCAAGAAGTTCTGTTCTCAGAGAGCCATGGTAGCAGCATGCGGCCAGCACCCTGTGATCACCCCAAGAAGTTCTGTTCTCAGAGAAGCCATGCTAGCACAGCGGCCAGCACCCTGTGATCACCCCAAGAAGTTGGGTCTCAGAGAGCCTGCTAGCACAGTCGGCCAGCACCCTTGATCACCCCAAGAAGTTGTGTTCTCAGAGAGCCATGCTACACGTGGCCAGCACCCTGTGATCACCCCAAGAAGTTCTGTTCTCAGAGAGCCATGCTAGCAGCAGGGGCCAGCACCCTTTGAATCACCCCAAGAAGTTGTGTTCTCAGAGAGCCATGCTAGCACAGCGGCCAGCACCCTGTGATCACCCAAGAAGTTGTGTTCTTCAGAGAGCCATGCTAACACAGTGGCCAGCACCATGTGACCACCCCAAGAAGTTCTGTTCTCAGAGAGCCATGCTAGCACAGCGGCCAGCACCCTGTGATCACCCCAAGAAGTTGTGTTCTCAGAGAGCCATGCTAGCACAGCGGCCAGCACCCTGTGATCACCCCAAGAAGTTGTGTTCTCAGAGAGCCATGCTAGCACAGTGGCCAGCACCCTGTGATCACCCCAAGAAGTTGTGTTCTCAGAGAGCCATGCTAGCACAGTGGCCAGCACCCTGTGATCACCCTGAGAAGTTCTGTTTCTCAGAGAGCCATGGCTAGCACAGCGGCCAGCACCCTGTGATCACCCCAAGAAGTTCTGTTCTCAGAGAGCCATGCTAGCACAGCGGCCAGCACCCTGTGATCACCCCAAGAAGTTGTGTTCTCAGAGAGCCATGCTAGCACAGCGGCCAGCACCCTTTGATCACCCCAAGAAGTTGTGTTCTCAGAGAGCCATGCTAGCACAGTGGCCAGCACCCTGTGACACCCCAGAAGTTCTGTTCTCAGAGAGCCATGCTAGCACAGTGGCCAGCACCCTGTGACCACCCAAGAAGTGTGTTCTCAGAGAGCCATGCTAGCACAGTGGCCAGCACCCTGTGATACCCCAAGAAGTTCTGTTCTCAGAGAGCCATGCTAACACAGTGGCCAGCACCCTGTGACCACCCCAAGAAGTTCTGTTCTCAGAGAGCCATGCTAGCACAGCGGCCAGCACCCTGTGATCACCCAAGAAGTTCTGTTCTCAGAGAGCCATGCTAGCACAGTGGCCAGCACCCTGTGATCACCCCAAGAAGTTGTGTTCTCAGAGAGCCATGCTAGCACAGTGGCCAGCACCCTGTGATCACCCCAAGAAGTTCTGTTCTCAGAGAGCCATGCTAGCCCAGTGGCCAGCACCCTGTGATCACCCTGAGAAGTTCTGTTCTCAGAGAGCCATGCTAGCACAGCGGCCAGCACCCTGTGATCACCCCAAGAAGTTCTGTTCTCAGAGAGCCATGCTAGCACAGTGGCCAGCACCCTTTGATCACCCTGAGAAGTTGTGTTCTCAGAGAGCCATGCTAACACAGTGGCCAGCACCCTGTGATCACCCCAAGAAGTTGTGTTCTCAGAGAGCCATGCTAGCACAGTGGCCAGCACCCTTTGATCACCCCAAGAAGTTGTGTTCTCAGAGAGCCATGCTAACACAGCGGCCAGCACCCTGTGATCACCCCAAGAAGTTCTGTTCTCAGAGAGCCATGCTAACACAGCGGCCAGCACCCTGTGATCACCCCAAGAAGTTGTGTTCTCAGAGAGCCATGCTAGCACAGTGGCCAGCACCCTGTGATCACCCCAAGAAGTTCTGTTCTCAGAGAGCCATGCTAGCACAGCGGCCAGCACCCTGTGATCACCCCAAGAAGTTCTGTTCTCAGAGAGCCATGCTAGCACAGCGGCCAGCACCCTGTGATCACCTCAAGAAGTTCTGTTCTCAGAGAGCCATGCTAGCACAGCGGCCAGCACCCTGTGATCACCCCAAGAAGTTCTGTTCTCAGAGAGCCATGCTAGCACATCGGCCAGCACCCTGTGATCACCCCAAGAAGTTCTGTTCTCAGAGAGCCATGCTAACACAGCGGCCAGCACCCTGTGATCACCCCAAGAAGTTCTGTTCTCAGAGAGCCATGCTAACACAGTGGCCAGCACCCTGTGATCACCCCAAGAAGTTCTGTTCTCAGAGAGCCATGCTAGCACAGTGGCCAGCACCCTGTGATCACCCCAAGAAGTTCTGTTCTCAGAGAGCCATGCTAACACAGTGGCCAGCACCCTGTGACCACCCCAAGAAGTTCTGTTCTCAGAGAGCCATGCTAGCACAGCGGCCAGCACCCTGTGATCACCCCAAGAAGTTGTGTTCTCAGAGAGCCATGCTAGCACAGTGGCCAGCACCCTGTGATCACCCCAAGAAGTTGTGTTCTCAGAGAGCCATGCTAGCACAGTGGCCAGCACCCTGGATCACCCAAGAAGTTCTGTTCTCAGAGAGCCATGCTAGCACAGTGGCCAGCACCCTGTGATCACCCTGAGAAGTTCTGTTCTCAGAGAGCCATGCTAGCACAGCGGCCAGCACCCTGTGATCACCCCAAGAAGTTCTGTTCTCAGAGAGCCATGCTAGCACAGTGGCCAGCACCCTGTGATCACCCTGAGAAGTTCTCTTCTCAGAGAGCCATGCTAGCACAGCGGCCAGCACCCTGTGATCACCCCAAGAAGTTCTGTTCTCAGAGAGCCATGCTAGCACAGTGGCCAGCACCCTGTGATCACCCCAAGAAGTTCTGTTCTCAGAGAGCCATGCTAGCACAGTGGCCAGCACCCTTTGATCACCCCAAGAAGTTCTGTTCTCAGAGAGCCATGCTAGCACAGCGGCCAGCACCCTGTGATCACCCCAAGAAGTTCTGTTCTCAGAGAGCCATGCTAGCACAGTGGCCAGCACCCTGTGATCACCCCAAGAAGTTCTGTTCTCAGAGAGCCATGCTAGCACAGTGGCCTGCACCCTGGTCTCCCAGCTTGGTCATCTTGTGTTTGAATCTTCGGGGCAGGAATTGTGTACACTTCATCTGGGCATCCCAAGTCCACCAAGTCTAAAACAGGCATCAGGACATGTCCAGGGAAGTAGTAGTGATCAAGAGACAATATCAAAGGTACACCAAACAAACACAGGAGAACTTCTTCTTCTTCTTCTGCGTTCATCCGGATTTTTTTTTCCGGATGTGACTGTGTTGTGCCTGTTTACAGCAGAGCTGCGTTCTTGCGCCATTAGGCCAACACATCCGACTTCTGCGGGCATTTGTTGACCGGGTTAACCTTCCCGACAGGAGGAGAACAATGACAAACAACATGACTGTGAAGTTTGATGGATGTAAAAACACACACAGATACATGAAATGTATCACCTGAAATCTTTATCAACGGAACAACCTGAACGAAACAATAAAACAATATATATAAAAATGAACAAGACATATGAGTACTCCCTTAAATGCTTGTCCAATCTAGGATACTGGATGCTCTGATCGACAAACACAGATATGATACAACCAATAAAACACACCTGGCCATGCAAGTCAAGCTTTGGCTCCCCACACCTCTAGGCTTAACAGCAAATTTGGACTGGGAAGAGACCTCCACCTGGGTTGGACAACAGACATGATACTTGCTGCGGCTAATTTTACTTCACTCTACAACAAAACCGCCTGGACACATCAATATGGATATGTATTTTCTTTTTTCATCCTTTCTACCCCTGGGGCTAAGCCCTCAATCAACTCACGTCAAGCCGCCCTGTTCTTAGATACCCCATGCAGCTCCATCCAAGTCTTCCCTATTATCCATTTCTGTCTCTATTTTTTGTCTCCAAGCATTCTTAGCTCTTCCTCTATTTCTTGTGCCTTGTGGGTTCCAGACAAAAACTACTCTCCAGTTATACAATTCTCGGGTGTTCTCACTGTATGCCCTATCTAGCTCCAGCATCTTTCCTTCCCCTCATGATTCACTGGTATTTGTTTAGTTCTCTCTTCCCTCCACAGTGTTAGCCAGACCTTTAAGGGCAGTAACACACTGTAGCCTGACATACATGTCATAAGAGGCAAGTCTAAAGTTCAAGAAAACACAATAATCATGTCAACCAACCGAAAAAGATCTTTCCGAAGAGAAGCACGAAAAAAAATA
>JACEFZ010016742.1:0-127500 GCA_014155875.1 Cepaea nemoralis
TCGTTCATTGCTGATTTCAGAGGGCTGGCCAGTGCTGTCCTCTGATCACAATCGTTCCTTGCCGTGTTTCAAGAGCCCGTCCCTGGGGGGCTGATACATTCTATCGTTCCTTGCCCTGTTTCAAGAGCCTGTCCCTGGGTGTGCTGCTACGTTCAATCGTTCTTCACTGTCCTATCGAGCCCAGTCGAGCCTATCGAGCCCAGTCGAGCATTTTTTGACCCTTACGAAGTACTGAAGCCGCTTTGTCGATCCTGGTTCAACTACTCGAGTACCAGATACCGTGCTTCTCAGCCTCGGCATAGGACGTCAAGGACTTCAATTGCGATTGGAAAAATAAGTTCAACCAAGAACAGGGGTAATATAATTAAATTTTTTATTAGATAGAAAATTATTGAGTTTCAGGAGGAAGATAACATCCTTTGGGTTAATTCAAGGACTGGATATTAATAAGTATTGATTGTTTTTTTTGCTTGAATAACTGTAAATATTTCAGCATGACGGGAACAAGATTCATTGGCACAAGTTTTGACGGGGGTAGGAACAGCGGTAGAGTAGACTTCATACGGTCATAAAACAACAGGGAATGGCAACTGAAATTGTTAAGTTTAGTGACAGGCCAGAGAGTTTAAGAAATGGATAACTTCCATAGAGAAATATGCATATTTGGTGTCTGCATCGGATGAAGAGAAAATGAGACTTGCTTATCAGGCGGCAACAGAACCGGTTTCGGATCATATCAGAAGAAAGTTAGAGGCTAGAGTAGATGAGACATGGGAACAGTTCAAAGATGACCTAGCACATAAGTAACGCGGAAATAACGGATCCACAACATGCGTTTTCGGTGTTGAGACAGTCTAAACAAAACACTGGAGAGACGGTACAATTGTTCAGTGATAGGTTGATTAACCTGGCTGAAGAAGCATTCTTAGGACAGAATGTACGAGGAGAGGAGGTGGAGAGGAGTTAGTCGGGATTTTTGTAGATGGCATAAAATCCGATGGATTGAAGTTTAAGCTAATGAGAGAAAACCCCGAGAGGTTATCACAAAGCTGTAGATATTGCGGTAACAAGAAGAAAATTTGAGACGTAGATTTAGATTGAGAACAGGACGAGAAATAGGAACTAGTCGAGAAGACAGGATTGAGGAGCCTATGGAGATAGGACAAACGAGGTTTCGGATGGAATAGGAGAGGAGGTATACAGACATTACCAGGTAGTAATAGAATGCTTATGATGAAAGAAGACAAATGAGGTATCCTACAAGTGAGACAGTAGGTAGAACGAACAACACAAATATAGTCTGTTGGTTTTGTGGTCAACGCGGACATGTTTCTCGTTTTTGTGATAACAGGCGTCCCAGTCGAATACACAAAGTAGAAATGGCAATAGCAGGTTGAATAGGAATGTTGAAGATAGACACAGGAATTTTACAGGTACAAGAACGCAGGAAACCGGCGCCCTACCTATTAAATAGGACCTGTAGTAGGAGGGAAAATAATAAGGTCCCAAGGTGTAAAGAATATGTTAATAACAGGCATAGTAGGACGAGTAGAGAATACTTTCAACTAGATGAAATCAAACAGTTTACAGAAAATAAAACAGATCATAGCTCATGTATAATAGAAATAGGAAAATATAGAGTTCGTACATTAATTGATTCAGGAGCTCAGGTTAGTGTAATTAAAGAAAGCTTTTTATATAAAATAATGAGAAATAGTAGAATATTTAAGAGTCATAATAATCTTCACTCTGTTACAGGACAGAATTTACAAGTAATTGGACAGACAATGATCAATTTTAAATTGGGGGGGGATCAACGTAAGACATCTTTTTCATGTAGTGAAAGATTTAAATAGAAACATGCTTATAGGAAGAGATTTTTTAATAAAAAACGGAGTAAGACTTCTCTTTGATTTACACAAATTAAAATTCAAGGACGTGTATGTAGATATGGAAGAAGACATGCATATATCGGCACTAGTTAGAATTAAAATGTCCACGACGTTAAAACCACAGTCGGTTAATTTGATACAAGCGAAGATAAAGAGAAACCCATATTATGTGGCAGGACACACAGTTAGAATCACTGAATTGCAAAAGGAAGTTATTGATGAGCCTGGTCTTGAAGTTCCGGATGGAATAATATCGTTAGACAAACACTTAACCTTTCCAGTGATGATTATTAACAACACAGGTAGAGAAATCAAATTATACAGAGGATGTGTAATAGCCAAACTAGAACATAACATTAGTGACATGGCAACGGATAGAGTAGAAATGTCGGGAACAAATTATTCAGAAACTTCTAGTGAAAGAGTTAATAACAGACGCGGACGCGGAAGAAGAGGGAACGTACAAATGGATGAATTGATCCATCCATCCAGAAGAAAGACAGCCCAAATACATTCACTAGACAAAATGACAAGGGAACAAGAATTGTTGGCACAGTTAAAAGCGCCACCAGAAAATAAGAAAGTATTAGAACAACTTATAAAAGAAAATCAGGATGTATTTGCAATTAATGATTTAGAATTGGAAAGACAAAAACAGTTACAATGGAAATAGATACGGGAGACCATCCACCAATTAGTTTAAAACCATATAGAACTCCATTAAGAAATAGAGAAGTTGTTGAAAAGGCAATAGAAGATATGTTGAAAGCAGGGATAATAACAAGATCGAAGTCAGAATGGTCATCTCCGATAGTAATCGTGACCAAACCTGATGGTTCACATCGATTCTGTTGCGACTACAGGGCGTTGAACAAAATCACTAAGAATGTAGCGTACCCACTGCCGGTGATTGATGATATTTTGGGGTTGCTTAATGGCTCTACATTTTTCACGACACTAGACGCAAGATCAGGATTCTGGTGTATCCCGATGTCGAAGGACGCTCAAAAGAAAAGTGCTTTCTGTACTCATAGGGGTTCTTACGAATTCTTACGAATGCCATTCGGGGTTCGAACGGCCCCGTCTCACTACATGCTGTTAATAAATGAGGTATTAGAGGGTATGCAAAAGTTTGCATTAGCATACATAGACGACATTCTGATATTTACAGCAGGGGATGTGGATGATCATTTAAAACATATTAGATTAGTATTCGACAGATTAAGAGTACATGACGTTAAATTGAAGCTTAGTAAATGCCAGTTTTTAAAGACAGAAACAAAATATTTGGGGTATATTATAAATAGAGACGGAATTAAACCAGACCAAGACAAGATAAAGGTTATTAAAGAATTACCTCCTCCAACTAACGTAAAAGAAGTGCGTGCGTTTATAGGAACCTGTGGGTATTATAGGCGCTTTATCCCAGGGTTTTCAAAAATAACGGAACCAATTACTAATTTAACGGGCAAATACGCTAGATTTAAGTGGGATGATGAGTGTCAAAAGCGTTCGAATTTTTAAAAAACAGTTTAACACTAGTACCACTATTGACGCATCCAGACTTGAATAAACAGTTAATACTATATACAGATGCTTCGGACAATGCTATAGGAGCGTGTTTGGTTCAACCATATGAAGGAAAAGAATCTGGAATACCAGGGGTTAAAAATGAACGACCAATTTATTTCTTGTCTCATAAACTTAGCAGGTCTCAACGGAAATGGGCGACTATCGAGAAAGAGGCTTATGCTATACACTATGCTCTCCAAAAACTAAATTACTACTTACATAACGCAAATTTGTTATTAGAACTGACCATATGCCTTTAAAATCTCTGTTAGAAGCTCCAGGTGCAGAACAGGAAGATACAGACGTGGGCATTGAATCTACAGGGATACAATACGAAAATTGAATACATTCCAGGTAGGATTAACACATGTGCTGATTTATTGTCTAGGATCCCGTATCCACAGTCATCAGGAGACACAAAAGATGAAGGTGAACCAGAGATCGACGACCGAAACTGGCAAGTAAATATATTAGATTCTGCCATAATAAATAGAGAAGAGTTTGAGAGTTTACCATCGGATCAAGAGTCTGAACCTAGAGCAGAAGACCCACATTTAGCACAGTTTAATATGAAAGAAGAACAAGAATTAGATCCAAAAGTCTTACAAATAAAACAGAAATTAAAAGAAACGGAGGAGAACAAATATAGAAGAATTATTTAGTTTTACAAGAGGACGAACAGTTATATTATATGTGTGAAAGGAACGAACAGCTAAGGAAATATATTCCAAAACATTTGGAAAATGAAGTGTTAAAAGCATATCATGATGAGAATGGTCATCTCGGTCGTGATAAATTGGTGAAAGCACTTACGAGTAAATATTATTGGCCGAACTTGTTCAAATCTGCTTGCAAATATGTAGATACGTGTGAAAGATGCAGGTTAAGGAATATGAAAACAATTAAGTGTCCCTTACAAGATACAGATATTCCTCAGTTTCCTATGCAAAAAATTAGTTTAGATATATCGGGTCCTCACCCTAGAACATTGTCAGGAAACGTGTATTTAATTCATATAGTAGACGTCTACAGTCTTTGGCCAGAAGTTTATGCAATCCCAGATAAGAGCGCAGATACTGTCATTAATATTTTTTTACAAGAGTTCGTACCAAGATTTAGTTGCCCACAAAGTATACTTACGGATAATGGTAGGGAATTTGTAAATAAAAAATTCGAAAAGTTATTAAAAGATTTGAATATAAACCATATAAAGACCTCATACTATAGACCTTCTTCAAATGCTAAGAACGAACGTCAACATAGGACATTATATGATATTATAGCAAAGATCGTCGATGAACATGAAAAAGATTGGGATTTATTCTTGGGACCAGCGCTTAGCGCTATACGCACAAATCAAAATGAGAGCACGGGGTTTTCACCATTCTATTTAATACACGGGAGAGAACCAGTACTACCTATAGATAATCTGTTAAAACCAAGACGGAAGTATATGGGGGAAGACTTTCAAGAGACCATCATACAAGAAATGCATAAAGCACACGTAAGATTAAAGAGTAATATAATTAAAGCTAGAGAAAGACAGAAAAAGTACAAAAACGTGAATACAAAATTGCAGGAGTTTAAAGTAGGTGATAGAGTTTATTACAAGAAGCATAGAAGGAACTCTAAGTTTGATGCTCGTTGGGTCCCAGGTTATTACGTTTTAGAAAAGCTAGGAAATGTATCGTATAGTATCAAGAACCAGATCACGGGACATGTGGCAAGGGCACACGTGGAACACTTAAGAAGAGATGATGATGAGAAGGGAAATGATAATTATAATAATAATTATTATTCAGACACCGGATACTTAAATGAACAAGTCGTCAGGGGAACTACAATAACCCCAGGTTTTAGAAAAGATCCAGCACAAAATCAGTCAATAACAACTCCAGTTGACGATGATACTCAAGAACAGACAATACCGAAAACGATAGAAGAAGAAAAAGTGAATGAGAGTCATTATGATAGTATAGAATCTATGGAAGAGGAAACAGGTGCTCCATTTAAGAATACTAGACAAGCAACGAAAAGAAGAGTGGATAGACAAAGAGAAAGAGAGGTGAAAAGACAGAGGAGAATTAGAGATTATTCAACAAGCGGTGAAGATATGCCTCTACTAGAAAGGTCCTTAAGAAATAGTGATAGACAAATTAGATGGGATATTGAACGGAAGAGATTAGCGGCTGCTAGCGAGAGACATACAGGTGAAGAAGAGGAAATGGATGAAAAGTCAGAATCAAATAGTAGTATGGAAGAAACTAATAACTTATACGAAGAAGATGATATTGATGTGGAGATAGCACTTATTCAAAGAAACTTGGACTTATTGAAGAAGTGGAAACGTAAGGAGTAAGTGATTAGAAAATACTGCAGATGGCAAGATATAAGTTTCATGATGTGAAAAGGAAAGAGATACTTGATGAAGTATATGAAACGGTGGAAATGGAAAAGGCTTCTATGGATACTTTTCATAAATGGTCTTGAGGAGTAGTTAAGCATTGAGATAACTAATATAGAGGTAGGTTCGAGTGAGGCATATATTTTTTCCTCTCTGTGATGGAATTGCTGGTTGATTTTATGTTTCAACTTCATGAGTTTTTGTAGATAGACAAGTTGGATAATGGTACAGCAGGTGGATGTGCTCTATAGTAGATAGACAGGTTTTTGTTGGTGCTAGAAATGCTGTGGTTAACGGTAATGATTAAGAAGTTGTAGTGATGTTTGGTACAAAGCCAAGGGAAACAATTGGTGTGCCGAGCCACAGGTTAATTAGTAGATAGATGACGGCTGGTACATTGAGATGACATTGGGATAATCGCCACATTAGTAATAGATAAAATGAGTTGACCTGTAGTTACAGTGCTTGCTTAAGATGATATTCCAGACATTGTGATGTGTTAGGAGTTAGGCTGGAAAAAGATAGAAAATTGTGAGGGGAGAGAATCAATGATAGTACGGTCATTGCTGATGAGTGATTTTTTGTGTGTAGAAAGAACAGATATTGTTCTAAGTTAAGAAATTGGTCTGTAGTTAACAGATATACATACCTGGCAGTGAAGTGTTTTGTTTTCTCGGTTATAGAAATGACTTGTATGAATAGATATGTGTTACATTAGTTCGTATAGGAGGCCAATGTTGATGGGCCACTGTACGTAGTTAATTTTAAGGGAGTTATATTTTTTTTGAAAACCTTCTCTTTAGCGAGAAGACAATTGTTTTATTGAGTCTGAGTTTTAATACCTCATATATAATATGTTTTTCGCTTGAGTTGGTCCTGTAAAATGATTGTTATTATTTGATTGTTTTATTGAGTCTGAGTTTTTAATGTCTCATATATAATATGTTTTTTTTGCTTGATTTGGTCCTGTGAAATGGGTTGTTGTTATTTGAATAGGATTATTGTGTCCTAGACTTTTGCGTACAAACTATTGGTCCGTAAAAGAGACCAATAGTGATAGGTAATAATAGAATATTTTCTTCTGATTTATAAGATGCATGTTATATTATTTTAAAATGTGTTTTTCTTTGAATGAGTTGGGGGGTATGATGTCCTGTTTTGATTTTATTTCGCTTAACTCATAATTTAAATAAGTTGTTTTATGTATTAGGTTACTTTGTTAGCAAATATGTTACAAATTTAATTAAGTAAGTTTAATTTTCAAATAGTTATGGTGTTGGCTAGAATAAAGAAAATATATGGGGTTTTATTTAAGACCCTTTGTTCAGAAAAGAGTTAATAAAACTACTGAGGGCTAATAGAGAGACACATTGTCTTTGGGATTATTAAGTTGCTGTGAAAATCGGCATGAAGATATAAGGTTGGAGGGGGTATATATATAGGTAGACAAAGAAGCAGATCATGGGATGTGAGGGGGCAAGATATAGGAGCTGTGAAATACCAGCGTTAATTAAATTAAAAATGTTCATGGAATATGAACATTGGCTCGTGGTAAAAGATGAGGTAACGGAAATATAGACAAGATTGTGGATGGCAATATGAATGTTGAATATATAAAGGTTGAGAAAACTTATGTCAACTTGATTTATAGAGAACAAAGATCTATTTCATAAGATGTATTTTAAAAAAATTATTTTACAAAAATTTTTTTATTGGCAAGGGAGGTAAATGTGATTGTGTTGACTATTCATTACTTTATGTAAATGTGATCATGTTGACTATTCATTCTTTATGCTTTTCACTGGGTGCGCACCCCTTCTTTGCTTTTTCTAACTACATTGTTGCTGTCCATCCTGTGTTGTGAAAGAGTGAAGAATTTCATAATGTCAAGTATACGATAACGATTTATACGAGCTGTTCTTATGATATATATATTTTTTATATAGGAACCTTGAGGAGCCAAGAACGAACAAGAAATATATAGTGGATTACTATATGGCAGGGGAAAGAGTTACTGAATAGATTGTTTTACTTAAAATAAAGTTGGTTTGGGGAAGATTAGAGGAGCTGTGGGAAGTAAGGAAAGAGAGGGAATAGAGTAGGGGGATTGGGAGTAAAGACTTTTTAAGGGAAAAAGTCTTTAGAAAACATAGGAAGGTGTAGCAGTAAGTGTATATGGGGTGGGCAAAACTACAGCACGCTTGAGCATCAGGGAGAATGGGAAGAAAGATGCTCAAGTCGTGACGTAGTTTGTTGTTACGGATCAGTTAACATCGGGGACTAGAGAAGAGATGGACGTATGATTTAACTGAGCAACATCTGGCTTGATTCTGAATAAAGTATCATGGAGCTGGAACCGTCTTGGAGTTGTTGATAGTCCATCGTCCCTTCGCTGTACTGTTATACAACCAACCAACCATCCAACCAATCAAACAAAGAAGTATTCAAGCAAACAACCAGTCAGCCAACTAACCAACCATATAAACAACCAACCAACCAACAAATCAACCAATCAACGAACGAACCAATCAAACAACCAACCAACCAACCAACCAACCAACCAACCAACCAACCAACCAACTAACCAACGAATCAACCAACCAACCATCCAACCAACCAAACAAAGAAGTATTCAAGCAAACAACCAGCCAGCCAACAAACCAACACTAACCAACCAACAAACAAATCAACCAACCAACGAACGAATCAACCAAACAACCAACCATATGTAATGCTCAATATTTCGAACACCGGACAACTTTCACTTCCGAAATGCTGATCCCATCGTCCCTACAATGAAGTTATCTCTAGAACTGTACAAAAGACCAGAGACGGCGAAGGCCCGTCACCGCACGTACCATCCAGCATGATCTTTTAATGGGTAAATTATCAATTTTATATAAAAGCTAAACCAACAATCGAGAACATTCAGAAATGACACAATGTCCCGAACGAAGCAGACTGAAAGTCAGCGATGGCCTTTATAAGATGAGCAATTGGATGCTGGTGTAAAGTGATATGCTTGTGCCGGGTCTCCGAGATGGAGCCTACAACCAGGTTGTTCTTGTGGGAAAAGGTCAGGCCCGAATATGACAGAACATATCGGATAATCAGCTGGCTTCCTCTCATGGTGGTCTGGCCAACGATATGGTCTTTCATCTGCCGAGTTGTGTCTTATCTTCTTCTTTCCTCTTCTGCCTTCTTTCTTTTTTCTTCCTTCATACTTTTTCTATCTTCTTTCTGCCTTCCGTATTCTGTCTTCTTCATCTTCTTTTCCATCTTCAGTTGCTACTCAAGCGTAGTCCTTACATGTGTTATTACTTCTAGTAGTTGCCATAACCTGAGAGTGTAGATTAGCTTTCCTTATTACCAGGGTCTCTCACCATAAGGCGAACCCACGTTGACTTCAAAAGTACTTGTAATTTACGTTCCCAAGTCAAGGACGAGAGGTCAACATTTTTGTCCAAATGACCGGCGTAGGGGTTGAACCCACTACCACGACATCAACGCACCGGAAGTTTAAGAACGAGCGCTTTTTTTCCATTCGGCCGTGCTAACCTCCTTTGATATGTTGACATTTCATACATAACCACAGGTGTTGTTTGGCGCTCACAGAAGTAGAAAAAAGAAACAGGAATTAGAGGAAAAACTAGACAACATAACATTTGAAAGCTATAGTTACCGACCGGGATTCGAACACGTCACCTCCAAATAGCGACAGCGCCCTCGCTGCAGAACAATAATGTATTTCGACGCATGACCAACTAGGCCCGCACCCCAAAAAAGTGTCTTCATTAGCCAGTCTATCTTACATATTAAACGTAACAACTATGGAATATGGACATAATTTGTATCTAACCATTGAGATGGCACCATAGGTCTCGGAATTTTATATTAAACCAGCATAGGTCAATAAACAAACATACAAACATATTGGACCGTAATGCTGTGTCCAGTATATTAACGAACATCTAAGCAAGAGAAATGATTGGTTGGTTCCAATGTTGTACACTTATTACACATAACTATCTATTGGGGAACCATTGGAGGACACTAAGACAGTTTCATAATAAACACAACATGTATTTGAATATTATGGTGAGTTCATGTTGCTTATTCCTATTATTTGTTGCCCGAGCTGTTTAAAATTGGCTCCCATACTACAATTTTTTCTGTCCTAGTATTTTCCAACATCAGGTTAGTTTCTCTAGACCATGTCTTCTGTTGGTAAGTCCCACACATTTAACTTGTTTTGTCCTTATTGTTTTCACCAGTGATCTTACAACACGAGCAGTTCTCACCTCCACGCTTATTCTTTTCTCTGTCGATGATTTTACACAAATTCTCATGACAGATACCAATGAATAAGCAATTAGAAAGTCTATTAGAGTTAGAGGCCCTGGAAAAGTGGATATACAGAAGAGTATGTCGTATTCAATGGAAATAAAAACAACCAAATACAGATGTTCTAGAAAAACTGGGAATAAAAGAGAGGTGATGAGAAAAAAAAAAGGCAAGTAAAATATTTCGACCACGTTAAAAGATGGAAGTTCAGAACGCTCTTAAACATCATAAAACTGACAAGATCCCGGGTACAGATAACATCACAACAGAAATGATCAATGCCTCAGAAGAAAATGGAATAGACCGAGTCACCAGACTGCGAACCCAATATATGATACTGGAGATATACCGCCTGAATTAATTTAATCTATATTTATTGCAATCCGAAGAAATCAGGAGTCTGGGAATGTGATCAACATCGAACAATTAACATAACAAGCCATATCACGAAGATTTTGCTAAGAATCATCATGCAAAGAGTAGGAAGAAAATACAGTCTTAAAATAGGGGAAGAACAATGTGGGTTTTAGAAGTTAAGGGCACACACAGTAAATGCTGTGTATATGCTGAGAACATTAATTCGAGCGTTCGATCAAGATTAATAAAGACCTAAATCTTTGCGTCATGACTGCATAAGGCTTTCGATAAAGTAAGATATAACAACATGCTTACAGGTCTACAAATTGATGGGAAAGATTTTATACTTAAAAAAACATATATTGGAAACAACAAGCTGCATAAGATTGATAATGAAGTAGGTCAATATCAGTCTATTAAGAGAGGTGTGCGTCAGAAGTGTGATGTGTAATGTCTCCAGAACTTTTTTCCCTATACAATGAACATATTTTTAGAAATTTAGAAGATACGAGAGGAATCTCCCTGGGGGAACATAGCATCAATAACAATTGATATGCGCATGATACAGTATTGATTGCAGACAAGGAGCAGGATCTGCAACATTGAGTATGAATACGATTATCGTACAACATTGAACAAGTTAAAATATTGAAAACAATTGGTGGAGCGTGGGGTAAAACGTGGAAATGTAAACCAATATATTAATAACACAAAGTAGGTGAAGTTCTAATCTCTTCAAGACAATCTCTTCATCAGATGTTATGCACTGATTCTGAGATAATTGTACACGATATCACATTGAGTTAAGAATATTCCTCATTTACCTGTATATTACATTGAAAGTATTTCGTTCTTCCTAGTGACAGACCAGATAATCCGGGTCCTCATAAATTAATTCTAACCACTAGTTTTTCACACTGTGTGCAACAACCGCATCTACTAAATGTTGCAGGTCTTGCTCATTGTCTGCAATCAATACTGTATCATCTGCATATCTAATGTTATTGATGTTTCGTCCTCCAATGCTGATTCCATTTATATCTTCTACCATTTGTGAAATATGTTCATTGTACAGGGAAAAAAGATCTGGAGAAATTACACATCCCTTTCTCACACCTCTCTTAATAGGCCGATATTGTCCTACTTCATTATGGGAAAGGTAGCCCTTTGCAAAGTAGAAAATATACTGACTAATAAAGATGTCAATTGCAGCGAGAAAACGAGGGTTGAAGTGCTACATAGAACCTATACGTGGACGATGAGCAGACAAACTGAAAAAAAAACATCTAATGGCTGTGGAAATGATGTCTGAGGAAAATGCAAAGAATACCATGGGCAGACAGAAAACCAATGAACAAGTCCTACAAGAGGCAAATGAAAACCGCAAAATGTTTAGAGAAATTAGACGTAGACAGTCACATTTTGTTTGGGGCGGGGGAGGGTGATGTTATAGGAAGAAATACACTAGAGAACCTTGGTGACAACTGGCAAGATTGAGGGGAAAAAATAAGAGGAAGGCAGAGAAGTAACATACTTGGATGGTTTTGAACCCATGGCATGGTCGAGACAAGTACATAGAACCTATATATGCCGGAAGATCGTGTGAGATGGACGAATCATGACCCGCCCCACGTTTATCACAGTGACTGGATAAGACTGAAGGCATGCGAGCAAGAGGTAGACAACGATACAAGTGAGAAGGTAACATCACAGAATGCACGAACAGCATCTCACAATATGTACAATCAAGGGCGAGAGGCAGACAGTGTTGGAGATCTATGGCAGCCAACCTCATTGTGGAGACGGCACCTGCATGATTGATCTCATAGTTTCAGCTGGCTCTATTCGCCAGGAGCAATGGTCGGCACTTACATGAAAGTTCACTTCAGGATGAATCCACAGTAACGACCAGCGAAGACAGTAACACGTGTTCTTGCAAACCACCCAAAGAATGTCAGCTGCCGGGAAGTGTTGATCCAGGGTAATTGGAATGCAGCACGCAATCTTGTTTCTCTTATGTCACATGATTTACTGGCACCTGGCCGTCTAGGTAGACGATAGTTTGCAAAATGGAGTTATACCTCTCTAAAACACAAAATGTAACACCCCTACATCTGGAACAAGACAAGCTGCAAAAATTGCCGGATCAGCAAAGCAATGTTCTAACTGCCCGCCTGTCGGAGCTTCGATCCTAGACCAGTTGCCGACCAAAACTTAGAGCCTGGTTTGCCCTGTCATGACATTTAGTCTTTAGGTTGCATTTCCTTGCACTAGGATAAGGATTGTACCCTCCCAATTGCGCTTCTCCGCCCGAAGCCATTGGCACAATTTTGGATGTCGGGTTTGGTGAGCGCCGCCCAACATTCAGGGCTAACAGAAAGTAGATAATACTGTCTACTGTCATAGTGTAGCTCAGTCAGTTCAGATTAAGACAGTACCGTCTACTGTCATAGTGTAGCTCAGTCAGTTCAGATTAAGACCTGACTTTGGTCACATAATTAATGCCATGAGTGTTAATGAAACACGATATTAGGTATATTAGATATACCACACAGCAACACACACGTGTGATACAATGCGTACTCTGCACGCGACTCAACATTAAGGTTCCTCTCTTTAGAAAACGACTGGCAAAGTTAAGTCGTAGATAAACCGGCGGAAGTCAAGGGAAAACCGATGTTTTACACCTGTAGTGCATTATGATTATGATTCTACAACTCAACACAAACCTAATCAAAGACTAGTGAACGTGTAATATAGCGAATCATAACAGCCCGCGCTGATCGACATGGCACATAGTGATGATGATAGACGGGACACTTAGATGTGCAACGAGGATGATCTGTCGACTAACTAACTAACTAACTAGGGTTAGCCTACCATTTACTGATAAAAAAAGAGTAATAAAAAACAAACACCAGCCATATTTACGAAAACAGCATATCGCAAGGAAGGGGTATACATATATACAGGCCAGAGCAAGTGGCACGGCCGATTTGTATTACATTCAACATGAACCTTTTGCCAGATTTAACCTGTAGACGTTCTGTTTTGGCCACACAAGGAGCCTTGCTGAAATCTGGTCTAAATGGCTTGCTGTTCTTGATCTCTTCACGAGAAGAGCGGATCTCGCAGTCATCTTAAGAACTCACCAGATTCTCTGGCGCTGTCCTGTTTTCTTTGCGTGTCCTTTGTCTGGCGCAGTGATGCCCTCCAGCGCACGGCCACGTAACCGACGCCTGAAAGTGAACCTGCATTTGCCTTGATAGGCGGAAGCCAAGATTGTTCTACAAACATTACACGTGTGGTCGTCTCCAGTAGCGAGCGTGTTGGATTCTGACAATCCATGTTCAACTTTTGATGAACAGCCAGCAGGACCTTGTAAAGTTGAACGCTAGGGAAAGTAATACCGCGCCAAATGCTGACTTCAAGGGAGATAACAGGTGTACTATGTCCATTTGTTGTTTGTTTGTTGTAACCTTGAAATGTAGTTCAGGCAACGACTAATCAGCCTTTTCTTTGCGAATTCCAGGGGAGTTAACGGACGCATCATGCAAGGGGTCTCCTATTTTTTCTCTCTTATCCGAGAGGGCTGCTTGCTTCGTGGTGATGGTGTTCCGGACGCAATTCGTAATTCCCACATACCCGCGTTCGAAACACAGCTGCGCGCGATTTGGCAGCAGACTGCATTGCATTGGTTTTTTACGAAATGGTATGGATGCCGGTCGTTCAGAAAGCAATGGCAAACTACTGAACGTAAACTTGCCAAGAGATCACAAAAGCAAACATGCTGGCGTTGACTGCAACGTCCTGTAAAGGATATGTAACTAACTGTTTCATTTTATCCGAGAGGACTAGTCGTTTGATTCATTACCTAGAGATAAGCGGGAGAATACCATCTTCAATTTTCTGTGTGTGTGTGTGTGTGTGTGTGTGTGTGTGCTTGTGTGTGTGTGTGTAAATATCCGCGGCATTATAGCTAATTCATAGCGATCCCTTTGATGTAACAGCGGACAGCAGAATGATGATGATAATGCCCAACACTGGGAGGTCTGCCTGGGCGAACGGATACGAGCGCCTTTTCTTAAACTTCCAGTGCGCTGATGCCGAGGTAGCGGGTTCAACCCTTGCATCGGTCATTTGGACTAAACTGTTGACTTCTCGTCCTTGACTTGGGGACGTAAGTTTCAAGTACCTGAGAAGTCAGAGTGGCTGGCGAGGGGCACTGGTAATAGGGAAAGCTAATCCACACACAGAAATAAATCCAGCACAATGGAAGCAGTAGTATCATGTGGACTACTCTTGAGGTCAAAGCGAGTGACCGCGAAAAAAAGAGGTTCCCAGACAATGTTGTACTACACGTGTTTAAGAGGCTTGATCGTCTACATAGCCATGCTCATCAGGGACAATCACACACAATCCTGCCTGTGCTGGGTATTGAACCAGGATCACTGTCTCGGCAGGCAGGGCACTAACAACTCTGGTCACATGAACATAGCAGAGCTAACGTATTGCTCTGGTCGTGCTCTGTATTCATCCGCTATTTGTGGCACTACTTCAAACAACGGAACACCAGCAAACATGCCAGTTCACACACAACCCATTTCCTAAACACACCACCAATTTCCTAAACACATCACCTATTTCCTAAACACATCACCCATTTCCTAAACACACCACCTATTTCTTAAACACATCGCCCATTTGCTGAACACACCACAATTTCCTGAACCCATCACCCATTTACTGAACACATCACCCATTTAATGAATACACTATTCCCTGAACCAATCATTCATTTACTGAACACACCACCATTTCCTGAACCAATCATTCATTTACTGAACACACCACCGATTTCCCAAAGGACCCCCCCCCCCCCCACATAACCTATTTCCTAAACACCTCACCCTTTTCCTAAACACACCACTAATTTTCTAAACACACCACCCATTTCCGAAACACACGACCCATTACCTAAAACCACCAACCATTTCCTAAAAACATCACCCATTTGCTGAATACACCACCCATTTCCTAAACACATCATCCATTTCCTAAACGCACCATCCATTTTCTAAACACACCACCCATTACTTAAACACAATACCAATTTCTTAAAAACATCATCCATTTACTGAACACACCACTATTTCCTGAATCCATCACCCATTTACTGAACACATCACTGATTTCATAAACACATAACCCATTTCCTAAACACACCACCCATTACCTAATAAACACACCACCTATTTCCTAAACACACCACCCATTTCCTGAACACATCACCATTTCCTATAAACACCACCCATTTCCTAAACACACCACCTATTTCCTTAGCACACCAGCGATCAGTGACTGAATATTTGGTCATTGACTTCAACAAAACGTATAAATGAACTCCAATATTCAGAAAGATAACATATCTCCCACATCAGGTATCCCCGAGTCTTTCCCTCTCCTACCCCAGTTTATGATCGTAAAAGTTTGAGCCGCAGGTAATCTTCCATTGATCTCATTTAAAAAGAAATCTGGGGACCACTAGTTAGGACACGCCCACCAGGTCAATTACGAGGCTGGCTATTGTCTTCCTGAAGACTGATCCCCGTCTACCTGGTGGCAATGTATCTGCTTAATGCGTCGTTAAATGTCCTTGATAGGAGATCTCGGGAGAGCCTTTGCCCGCAGCAATGTAGGCATGAGATCAATCATGACTGAAGCGGAAGAAACGTTTCAAAGCCGTTATCTCGCCTGCCATATTTATAATCTTCTAGTGATTTGAATTTGAAAATATGGTTGATGCTGTCGTGATGAAACTGAAAACAAATGAACACAAAATATAGCTGGGAAGATCAACAACAAGACAGACGCACACAGATACAAGTTAAATATGAATAAAATTAGTGGAACTGCCGTAAAGCTGTCGAATTGTAAACACTATAAAAGAACACAAAGTAAAGCAGCTTTACAGAACAGAATTACGAAACACAGTGGCTAGTTGCGGCGACTAGCTTCATTAGCAAACAAATACATAGAAGATCCTTCAGTGACTGGACATAAGAACATGATTTTTTTTACACACTATTTACAGTAGTGATGGACTGAATTTTGCGTGCGGATTAGCTTTCCCTATTAACAGTGTCCCTCGCCATCAGGCGAACCCACTCCGACTTCAGAGGTACTTGTAATTTACGTCCCCAAGTCAAGGACGACAGGTTAACATTTTAGTCCAGTTGTCCGGTGTAGGGGTTGAACCGCATACCTCGGCATCAGTACATCGGATGTTTAAGAACACGCGTTCTTATCCATTCGGTCATGCAGACCTGCCTAAGAACAGGATGAACTGAGAGTATCACGGCTATGAATTCTGAGATAAGTATTAAAACATGTTTAAGAAAATTTTAATTTTCTCTTCATTGCTCTCATTTTTTCATCTTTTTATTCTTAATCCCGTTCTTAATTACCAGTCCTGTATGTTTTGCAATTCTGTTCAATAAAGCTGCATTACTTGGTGTTATTTGATATTGTTTACAGCAACCAGTGAACTTTTCGATCAAAGTTTTCATCAACGACAACCATTTCAATCAGAAAATATGGCTGATGTTGTCGTGTTGAAACTGAGAACAAATGAACACCATGAATAGGAAGTCGAAAACAAGGCACACACATACAAATACAGTCGACAACAAGACACACACATAAAAATACAGTCGACAACAAGGCACACACATAAAAATACAGTCGACAACAAGGCACCCACATAAAAATACAGTCGACAACAAGGCACACACATAAAAATACAGTCAACAACAAGACATACACGCATACAAATACAGTCGACAACAAGGCACACACATAAAAATATAGTCGACAACAAGGCACACACATAAAAATACAGTCAACAGCAAGACATACACGCAAACAAATACAGTCGACAACAAGGCACACATAAAAATATAGTCGACAACAAGACACACACATAAAAATACAGTCGACAACAAGGCACACACATAAAAAGTACAGTCTACAACAAGGCACACACATAAAAATATAGTCGACAACAAGACATACACACATACAAATACAGTCGACAACAACAATAACAACAAAACACACACACACACACACACATATGCAGTCGACAACAAGACACACATATGCAGTCGACAACAAGACACACACACACACACACACACACACACACACACACACAGTCGACTACAAGACAGACACACAAAAATACAGTCGACAATAAGATAGACACACACACAAATATAGTCGACAACAAGATACACACACACACACACACACACACACACACACAGTCGACTACAAGACAGACACACAAAAATACAGTCGACAATAAGATAGACACACACACAAATATAGTCGACAACAAGATACACACACACACACACACACACACACACACACACACACACACACACACACACACACACACACACAACAAATATAGTCGACAACAAGACAGACACACAAAAATACAGTCGACAACAAGACAGACACAAGCACAGGTTACGACAAAAATCTTCATCCAGGAAAAAAAGATTTGAATTTGATTGTACAGGAGGTGTAGATACACACGCGAAAAAATGTGCATACCGTGTCGTCTGCTTCTTACATACAGACACATTGTCAGCGTACGGTCAGTTCTGATTCATGATTGAAAGTTAGCTGAATGTCCTTTACAGGGCGTGGCATGCAACCCCAGCATTCAAAGCATCTTTGTGATTTACAAGACAATTTTATGTTCAGTAGCTTCCCATTAGAGGGCACGTTGGTGTAATGGCTGGGATGTTATGCTGCATGAGGTAGGTCGGAAAAGGGATCCATGCCTGCACTTGTCGTCCGCAACGCGAGGGAACACATGGCCACCTATAGAATTCGATAGTTCTAGCACATCACGCAAACACAGCAGGCTCATGCCACGAGACTGACAAGACAAAATACCAGTTTATTATTACTTTCTAAGTAGCCGACGCTGGTCTCCTTGGTCTAGAGGTTACACGACTTTCTCCGTAATCTCGTATACTCTCGTAAGTAACGTGAGAGAAACGGTAGCGGTTCTCTCACGTAACTTACGGGGTATGTGAACCGGTCGCTCAAAAAGCAATGGGAAACTACTGAGCGCATTCTTGTCAAGAAATCAACAATCAGCTGAAAGATGCTGATGTTCTCAGCGATATCCTGACAAGGATATGCGAAAAAAAAAATGCAGCCCACGCTCATATCATTGAGCAAACTGTGGCAGATATCTGGTAACATCAGCATTGGAGTGTGTGGTAGAAGCCTGGTCACATTAACATTGGAGTGTGTGATAGAAGCCTGGTCACATTAACATTGGGGTGTGTTATAGAAGCCTGGTCACATTAACATTGGGGTGTGTTATAGAAGCCTGGTCACATTAACATTGGAGTGTGTGGTAGAAGCCTGGTCACATTAACATTGGAGTGTGTGATAGAAGCCTGGTCACATTAACATTGGGGTGTGTTATAGAAGCCTGGTCACATTAACATTGGGGTGTGTTATAGAAGCCTGGTCACATTAACATTGGGGTGTGTGGTAGAAGCCTGGTAACATTAACATTGGGGTGTGTTATAGAAGCCTGGTCACATTAACATTGGGGTGTGTTATAGAAGACTGGTCATATTATAGTGTTTTTTTTTTTTTTTGCCTCAATATAAAATTCAATATCTCAGTAACGAACTGAGGGAAAATGATGAGATTTAGTATATAACCTTATCATTATGTCCACCCAACAACAAAATTTTTGTTCTGGAGATTTTACAGCAGATTTCAAAGTTAGTTTATATGCGGTATATTAATTACGACTTAGAGATTACGTCCATGATTTTAACAGTATTACAGCTTCACCAAGACACGTCCCCGCATTTTTTAAAATTTTCACGTGATTTCCGTTTTGAAACAAACAGCGCGAAGATTCAGAGGTGTCTCCAAATGGGGGTTCTTTCATGAAACGTGATTATATAAATAAACTAGCTGACAAGGCCCGGCTTCTGGCGGGGATCTATCTATCTATCTATCTATCTATCTATCTATCTATCTATCTATCTATCTATCTATCTATCTATCTATCTATCTATCTATCTATCTATCTATCTATCTATCTATCTATCTATCTATCTATCTATCTATCTATCTATCTATCTATCTATCTATCTATCTATCTATCCATCCATCCATCCATCCATCCATCCATCCATCCATCCATCCATCCATCCATCTATCTATCTATCTATCTATCTATCTATCTATCTATCTATCTATCTATCTATCTATCTATCTATCTATCTATCTATCTATCTATCTATCTATCTATCTATCTATCTAATCTATCTGTCTGTCTGTCTGTCTGTCTGTCTGTCTGCCTGTCTGCCTGTCTGCCTGCCTGCCTGCCTGCCGGCCGGCCGACCAACCAACCCACCGATCCACCCACCCAGTCAGCCAGCCAGCCAGCCAGCCAGCCAGCCAGCCATCCACCCACCCACCGACCTTTCTGCCTACCTACCTACCTACCTACCTGTCTGTCTGTCTGTCGGTCGGTCGGTCTGTCTGTCTGTCTGTCTGTCTGCCTGTCTGTCTGTCTGTCTGTCTGTCTGTCTGTCTGTCTGTCTGTCTGTCTGTCTGTCTGTCTGTCTGTCTGTCTGTCCGCGCTATTAAATATTGATAAAAGTTACTGGAAAAAACGTCAGGACCATGTGTTGAAAGAGGAAGACGACTATTGGAGAAAGAATGGATTGAATTTTATGCAACCGAGAGCAATCATCAACCTACTGGAATCGTCCGACACAGATTAAGGTCTGAGCAGATAGCAGACCTTAATCTACGTACACACTTACTGGGATATTTTGCTCCAACTATTCAGACGAATTGCAGGCCCTAAACATTACAGCATCAGCATCAGCTGAAGAAACAAGAAGGAAATGAAAAATAAGGTAAGAAATATATTCCTTCTACTTTCCTGTTAATTTACAAATTATTTACCCCGTGCCTCTGTAAATTCTCTGTCTTTACTAATATTACACATTGCTCGGGAATCTCCGTGGTGAAGTGGTCAAGCCGTCTGACTCGGGCTCCGAAGGTTGTATGTTCGATTCCGGGCCGCGTCCTTCATTTCACGAGTGCATTTTTTCGGAGACTCCCGAGGGTCGTCGCTGGAACTACGGAGTTCGTGCTTTGTGCGACGCTTTCCGCGCTGCGGAAAGAAACTGAGCCATATGGGATAAAAACCCGGTGCAATGCAGCCGACCCTGTCGATTTTAAGCTAGTTCTTTCATTGCACCCACTCCCATACGAATCCGGATACGCCTTTGTGTGTCATCAGAATTGACAGGTCTCCCATTACCGTAAAAATAACTTTGTTAACGAGAAATCACTAGTTGTTCAGCAAAACATCAAAGGAATGTCGCCGCTTTCAATGATTTAAGTTGTTTTTGGACCTATCAAAGACATATTCCTTGGGTGGGGGTAAATATAAGACGGCTGGAAAAATTTCATAACGATGCAACAGACAGTTTTCAAAATAATTGATCGTGAATGAAGGCAAACAAATGTGGACATACTGTAACATTGGAGTGTGTGGTAGAAGACTGGTCACATTAACATTGGGGTATGTGATAGAAGCCTGGTCACATTAACATTGGGGTGTGTGATAGAAGCCTGGTCACATTAACATTGGAGTGTGTGATAGAAGACTGGTCACATTAACATTGGGGTGTGGTAGAAGCCTGGTCACATTAACATTGGAGTGTGTGATAGAAGACTGGTCACATTAACGTTGGAGTGTGTGATAGAAGACTGGTCATATTAACATTGGGGTGTGTGATAGAAGACTGGTCACATTAACATTGGGGTGTGTGGTAGAAGCCTGGTAACATTAACATTGAGGGTGTGTGGTAGAAGCCTGGTAACATTAACATTGGGGTGTGTGGTAGAAGCCTGGTCACATTAACATTGGGGTGTGTGGTAGAAGCCTGGTCATATTAACATTGGGGTGTGTGGTAGAAGACTGGTCACATTAACATTGGAGTGTGTGATAGAAGACTGGTCATATTAATATTGGGGTGTGTGGTAGAAGACTGGTCACATTAACATTGGGGTGTGTGATAGAAGACTGGTCACATTAACATTGGAGTGTGTGATAGAAGCCTGGTAACATTAACATTGGGGTGTGTGATAGAAGCCTGGTCACATTAACATTGGAGTATGTGGTAGAAGCCTGGTCACATTAACATTGGAGTGTGTGGTAGACGCCTGGTCACATTAACATTGGAGTGTGTGATAGAAGCCTGGTCACATTAACATTGGAGTGTGTGGTAGACGCCTGGTCACATTAACATTGGAGTGTGTGATAGAAGACTGGTCACATTAACATTGGGGTGTGTGATATAAGCCTGGTGACATTAACATAGTGTGTGTGTGTGTGTGGTGTGGGAGTGGATGGGTATGCACGTCTGACTCTCTGCTTGTCTGTAGTTGTGTGTGTGTGTGTGTGTGTGCGCGCGCGCGGACGCTTGTGTTTATGTGTGTCTGACATAAACGTATGTAAGCTATAATGAAAAACATACACATTATGTAGAACAGAAGCACATGTTATGTGTCTTCATCCTGTATTCCAGTCACACGCTGTAAACCCAGTGATTATCCACTCATGCTTTCCCTTTCACCCAGTCTTCTTTCCGATGGTCCTGCATCGCGCAGTAATGGAGGTCGCCCAAGGCGCGGTTCGTCCAGGACTGGTCCCCCAGTTTCACAGTTTCTTTAATTAGCACTGAAGCGATACGTTAATTAAAGGCTGGAATCTCGACCAGCGTGTCACTGGGGTTGTTCCCCTCGTCAGCTTGGTAGTCAAGACTTTCGCAGGGTTGTGGCAGCCTCTGTAGAAGGGCAGACGAGAGGAGAAAGGCTTGCGCCCAATTAGGACCCGCCAAAAATTATCTGGTGTGGAATTCTAAGGTACAGCCACACCCCTGGAGGTATCCCCGGCTTTGGATGAGGGGCAAACGTGCCACAAACAGACTGCTCGTGTCTTCATCTCGTCTGCACGTACGTCGTGCCCAAGGCTGCTCGCGCCCTGCTAGTCTTTTACGACTACCAGAAATACTAACTACGATTTAACGTGGTCATTTCGTAAGGTCTTTTGATGGGGCGCCCATAATTATGTCTATAGAAATACTGAATAAGGAAATATCGTCGAACAGTAGGCATCTTTGAGTTAATAGAGCGACTAACTAACTAACTAACTAACTAACTAACTAACTAACTAACTAACTAACTAACTAACGACGAGAGGAAGTCAATAAGTAAGCCACAAATGGATGTAGAAAAATAACTAAATATAACAACTTGAAACTAGTTAATCTTTATACATACATTGTCCCTTTATTTCTCAACATAATTTCCACCAACAGTTGAGTTGAGTTGAGGTAAGTCAAGAACCGACATCACTGCACTCAGGACATTCCCATACGTGCTCAGTCCCCTCGTTCAACAGCCAGCGAAGAGTCATACTACTAATCGTTCCCACCGCTATCTGATTAAATGTTCTTCTGGTCTTCCCTCTCAGTTTTGAGATTCTTCCAGAACCCCTGCCGATCCCCCCGCAATCTCATTCTTTCCACATATGGGTTCTCAATCTGGTCCTCCGCCTTCTCCACCTGGTCCCACAAGCGCTCGACTACCTCCCCCTTGTCCATAGGCAAGATACCACCAAGAGGTGCATTCCCTGCTAGCCTATCAGTCTGTTGATTCCCCCGTACACCCGCATGGCCATGGCAAAATATCCATACAATTCTCACAATCTGTGACCTCTAAAGCGACGAGAGCCATTCCACACGAAACATTCCTTTCTCCACCTTGCTAAGCATACTCTTTGAATCCGTAATGAACACAACGTGTGTTGCAGTAGTATCCTCTAGCCACCGGAATACCGCTGTTACTGCCTCCACCTCCATTCTCATGCTGGAGGTCGTAGTCTCACATGCCAAGCTCTCCTTTCTCAAAACTCGCCTATTAGCCTTTGCAATAAAGCCCCAGCCACTACGTCTGATTCTCACCACTGACCCGCCGGTGTTGATGACTATGTCACCTTGATGTGTGTTGCTCTGGATCAACTGTTACACTTCAAACTCAGTGCGACCCGCTGCCCATTCTCTGCACTCACGACCCAGTGTTACTATTACATTGTGCCAGTCCGTCATGTCTTCCGGAACTTCAACCCACTCTCTTCCACAATTGATGGCCTCTAGATCACACACCTGACGTATAGAAAGTTCTGCCTGTGCCATCCAGGACCATCTATGACCCTTGACCATATCTATTGCTGCATGCAGCGGGTGATCCCTGTCTGCGGCAACTCTCAGGTACCATTTGGCCTGAAGGACCCTATGCCTGTCCGTCATTGTAGGTAGCGCCAGGATATGCCTCATGCATATAATTGATGTGTCCTTTGTGCACCCCAGGATTACCCACATGGCAGCATTCTGTATGCGCTCCAACCTTTCAAGCTGGCTCTTTGATACTGTCAACAGTCCCAAACCATACTCAATGACAGAAATTATTAACTGCTGAAAGAGCCTGTACAGGATCCTCTGATCTACCCCGGTTGCTGCCATAGCCCTCAATGCATTAAGTCCTCTACCAACCTTCACCACCAAATCCTCCACATGATCCTTAAAAGACAAACACCTGTCAAAGGTGATACCCAAGTACTTCAATATCTCGACAAAGAGGACATCCACCAACATTGATGCACTTATCCCATCGTTTTATCAGTTCTCCCAAACCGGCTGCATAGAACTGCGTGCTCTGTTTTCTAAACCAGGTTTTAACTTCACATTCACCTTCGGCGTCATTCGCGAAATGTCTCCCGCCAAGGTTAGTTTTCAGTGGACCAAAAAGGTGGAAATCGCTAGGGGCTAAGTCGGGGCTGTAAGGTGGATGTTCCAGAACTTCCCACCTTAGTTGGTTAATTAAATGTGAAGTGAAAACGTGATTTAGAAAACAGAGCACGAAGTTCTATGCTGCCGGTTTGGGTGGACTGATAAAACGATGGGATAAGTGCATCATTATTGGTGGAAATCATGTTGAGAAATAAAGGGACAATGTATGTATAAAAATAAACTGGTTTCAAGTTGTTATCATATTTAGTTATATTTCTACAGCCATTTGTGACTTACTTATTGACTTCCCCGCGTAACTGACAGACCGACCAACCAAACAACCAACCAACCAACCAACCAACCAACCAACCAACCAAATAACTACTAACTAACTAACTAATTAACTATAGTCTGTCCCGAAAAGAATGCCGTCATTCACGATCAATTATTTTGAAAACTGTCTGTTGCATTGTTATGAAATTTTTCCTGCCGTCTTATATTTACCCCCACCCAAGGAATATGTCTTTGATAGGTCCAAAAGCAACTTAAATCATCGAAAGCGGCGACATGTCTTTGATGTTTTGCTGAAAAACTAGTGATTTCTCGCTAACAAACTTATTTTTACAGTAATGAATGCCCCGCCAATTCATATGACGACACAAGGCGCTATCGGGATTCGTATGGGAGTGGGTGCAATAAAAGAAGTAGCTTAAAAGTCGACAGGGTCGGCTGAATTGCACCGGGTTTTTATCCCATATGGCTTCAGTTTCTTTCCGCAGCGCGGAAAGCATCGCACAAAGCACGAACTCCGTAGCTCCAGCGACGACCCTCGGGAGTCTCCGAAAAAATGCACTCGTGAAATGAAGGACGCGGCCCGGAATCGAACATACAACCTTCGGAGCCCGAGTCAGACGGCTTGACCACTTCACCACGGAGAATCCCGAGAGGGATGCAATGTATAATATTAGTAAAGACAGAGAATTTACAGAGGCATGGGGTAAATAATCTGTGAAATTGACAGGAAAGTAGAAGGAATATATTTCTTAACTTATTTTTCATTTCCTTCTTGTTTCTTCAGCTGCTGGTTAATAATGTGTACACAAGTATTCATGTTAGCTTTTCATATTGAGTTCGTGAAAGCTTCCAAATAGCTGTGCGTTAATGTGCGTATGGAGTGACCAGAAATGATACCGCAATTTAATCATCATGTTTCCATTTTTAAGGATCTGTTCAGCTGTCTGTGTAGTTTGTTCACACGTACACATGGGTGACAGACCCGCTTTGAGTCTTCGTGAAAGATTGTCTACTCTGCTGTTTACCGTTCAGAGACGGAACATGATTACCTGTTTTGCACTATGAAAATAGTTGTCAGTGTCTCTGTAGTGGGCTTTCTTCTTAACGACCAAGATGTTGGTCCTCTTTTCATTGAAGTTTATAGATTGATTCGTATGCACGTGTGTTGTCCCCTAATTTGACAACGTGTTTGCTCTCACGTTTCTTGTTATGCCACAAAATGTCAGTTTCCACCGCAATATTACTCTTCTGTTGGTATTCAATGCGTTCAGTGTGTGTGTGTGTGTTTTTTTTTTTTTCAATACAGTTGTTTGTCACCGCTGAGGGCTTGCGGAATTGAAAATTCATCACTGTGGAATACAAACTGTTGCCATTGACATTATGCTGATGCTGTAATGTTTAGGGCCTGCAATTCGTCTGAATAGTTGGAGCAAAATATCCCAGTAAGTGTGTACGTAGATTAAGGTCTGCGATCTGCTCAGACCTTAATCTGTGTCGGACGATTCCAGTAGGTTGATGATTGCTCTCGGTTGCATAAAATTCAATCCATCCTTTCTCCAATAGTCCTCTTCCTCTTTCAACACATGGTCCTCACATTTTTTCCAGTAACTTTTATCAATATTTAATAGCGCGGACTGGGTTAGTATCTTGACGTCAGACAATTTGAATGTAGTATTGGCAGCTGCCACCTGTCCTTTAATTTTAGCCCACACAAGTTCTATAGGGTTTAAATGAGAATGATACGGCGGAAGTCTCAAGCACCTATGGCCATGCTCTTCTATCAACTTGTCGATTTGATATTTCTTGCTTTTTTGCGCCTGTTTTACAAGGGACAACAACTGTAGCTTGAAATATGTTTCTGGAAATGGTATATTTTCCCTTCGGAGCCATATCTTTATTGCTTCCTTTGTGCTCGATGCCGTAGGTATTTTGTCTTCTTGGGCAACAACATTGTGATATGATGCATTGTCCATGATTAGACAAGACGGTCTATCAAGGGATGGAAGTACTGTATTCTCGAGCCAATCTCTAAATACATTACCATTCATCTCATTATGATAATCCCTATTGTCTGTATGCTTTGATACGAACACGAGCCCAGCATTCTGTAGTAAGCCATTATGAGTACTACCAGCATAGGCTATGACCAAACGCTGTCCTTTACTACTGGGCACATAACGCTTTATCTTTCCATCCATTGATTGCCATTCCTTTTCACTTGTGTGGTGCGCATTGATCCACGTCTCATCCAAATACACTATGTCATAATTTTCTTTGCGCATTTCCCTTATTTCACGTAGGTATCTGCTTCTCATGGCTCCTAAATGCGGTTGCTCGCAAAGGATATTTCTACCTCCCTTGTACTTTCTAAAAGTGAAGCCTAATGTCCTTATAATTTTCCACAAAGTTGTTTTGGATAGCTCTATGTTATTGTTCTTTCTCAACAAAACCCTCAGTTTTCTTACAGTCACTGTTTCTTTGGCATCCATCATTTTTATAATAACTCGCCTGATGACATCCTTGTCAAAGCTGTCTACAATTGCCTTTCTACCTATCGTTTGCTTATCGCGTGTTGGTTTCATTCCAGATTCTTGCACCCATCGACGAAATTACCGTGTACTCAAACCCAATGCAGGCACTGTTATTTTTTCGGGATTTGTAACAGTATGAAACAGTTTCCTGCGATCAGCTTCTTGACAAAAATATGTGTACAACTTCATAGCGATGCTTTGAAGTCAGTGGCGTGCAGAGGGGGGGGGGGGGTGCGACGGCCCTGGGCATCCAGCCGGCGGGGGGGGGGGCATCCAATTAGGGAGAGGGGGCAGCACTGTGCAGAGGGAGGGGAGGAAGAATGAATTAGGGAAAGAACAATTAAGGGGCATCCAATCAAGGGGTTGGCCACGGGCATCAAAGAACCTCTGCACGCCACTGTTTGAAGTGTACACAATTTCACTTTCAATCCCATTGAACAATATTCACACATTCAAACTATTAGCTATTAATATTATATTAATGGTAAGATTTATTTATATATTTATTTATATAATCATGTTTCATGAAAGAACCCACATAGGAGACACCTCTGAACATTCTTATTTAACTGCGCGCAGTCTGTGCCAAAACGAAAACCACGAGACAATTTCAAAGAAAGCCCGGATATGTCTTGGTGAAGCTGTAATACTTTTAAAATGATGGATTTAATTTCTGAGCAGTAAATTATATACCGCATATCCCCCGATGGTGTTTCCACCTTGTCGTGGTGGGGGAGCTTGAGTTTCTCAATGACCCTGAGAGCTATGCCCGCGGTAGCGTAGCTACCAGCAGGGCCTCCCAAGCCGGACAGGTCAAAGGGTAGAGAACAGACAAAGAGAAACACCCTGGTCCTCCAGGTTGGGGGTTGAAGCGTGGGGTTAACATCCCCACCTTTGTAAAAATCCTTTCTTTGTTACGAAACAAATACATGAGCCTCGATATCGGACTGACTTATCTGGACAACGACCTTGGAACGTTAAAGGACTTTTGAGATTTGGAACATGGAATGTACGGACACTATATCGAGCTGGAGCGGCCGAAGAACTAACCCGGGAGCTGGTTGAATATCAAATGGATATAACAGCAATTCAAGAAATAAGGTGGCCAGGAGAGGGTACTTTAGAGCAAAATGGAATGATTATAATATATGGAGGAAACACCCAAAATAAACATGAATTAGGAACAGGATTTGTCATCAAAAAAGAGTTATGGGGGAACGTTTTAAACTTTAAAGCTTTTAATGACAGGATTAGTAAATTACGAATAAAAGGTAAATGGAAAAATATAACGATGATTAATGTACATGCACCTACTGAAGAGAAAGAAGATGATATTAAAGAAGACTTTTATAATGATCTGGAAGATGTCATAGAAGAAACCCCCAAACAGGACATCCTGATTGTGCTGGGAGACTTCAATGCAAAAATAGGTAGAGAGCAAACTAATAAAAAAGTGGCCGGTATGGAAAGCCTACATACAACTTCAAATGATAATGGATGGAGAGTCATCAACCTGGCAGAAGCCAAAGGACTGCAGATTAGCAGTACCAGACTACAAAGAAAGGATATACACAAACAAACTTGGAAATCATGTGACAAGAGAACCTATAATCAAATAGATCACATTTTAATTAACAACAGAAATGCATCAAAAATACAGCAAGTCAGAAGTTATAGAGGAGCTGAGTGCCACAGTGACCACTTCCTCGTTGGAGCAAAATTTAAAATAAAACTTAAGAGAGCTTTCTATACTAAATTACAAAGATTACACCCAACATATAACAGAGAAAAACTACAAGACATTACAGTCAAAGAGAAATTTACAGATGAAATAAAATGTAAACTTGAAACTCTGCAAAACCCTTCGGAGGAAAGCGTTGACCAAACTTGGTTGAACATCAAGAATACAATTCAATCTACCGCAGAAGAATGTCTCGGTGTGTTAACCACGCATAGAAAGAACAGATGGTTCAATCAAAAATGTGAAGAAGCAGTCATTAGGAAGAAGAATGCCAGACATGTATGGTTAAATGACATCAATAACATCCAAAAGGAAGAGCATTATAGAAATGAATGTAAAGAGGCTACAAAAATAGTCAGACAGCAGAAGCGAGAATATATGAGTAATATAATCAAAGATATGGAAACTAATCACCAGAAAAATGAATCCAGAAATTTTTTTAAAGAACTGAAGTCAATGAAACGAGGGCACCAACAAAACACATATGGTTTAAAAGACAAAAATGGGAATATGATAAATACCAATGAGGAAATGTGCAACACATGGAAAGAATATTTTATTGAATTACTAAATTGTGAAGCTCCAAGTAACATTTTCCCACAGGAAGAGGTTCTAACATGCGAACCACAAATTGAAGAACCTACATTTGAAGAAATCCTATATGTAATCACACGACTTAAAAACAATAAGGCAACTGGGACTGATGGAATTGCTGCTGAATTTATAAAGGCAGGTGGCCATGCATTACATCTAAAGCTATACGAACTAATAATAAAAATCTGGAGGACAGAAGAATTACCCCATGACTGGAAAGAGTCATTATTGATACCTATCTTTAAGAAAGGAGACAAGTTCCAATGTGGAAATTATAGAGGAATATCACTACTGTCCACAAGCTATAAGATACTATCCGCAGTATTACTAAATAGACTAAAACCATATTCAGAAGACATATTAGGTGACTACCAGGCGGGTTTTAGACAAAACAGATCAACAATAGATCAGATATTTATCTTACGACAAATAGCCGAGAAACATTGGGAATATAAAAGAGATCTCCATAACATTTTTGTGGATTTTAAAAAGGCTTATGATAGTGTCCATAGGAATAGTCTATGGAATGCTATGCAGGAATTTGGAATACCAAGGAAGTTAATCAACATGACCAGACTATGCATGGAAGATACTTATAATATAGTAACATATAAAGGCAGGAAATCAGACCCCTTCCAAATAACATCTGGCTTGAAACAGGGTGATGCACTATCGCCGCTACTCTTCAATCTGGCTCTAGAGAAAGTTGTAAGGAAGATAAAGGAGGAATGTGATATTGGAGGAACATCCGAAGCTGCTTGGTTATGCAGATGATATAGATATTATAGGGCAAAGTGAACAAAAGACATTGGAAATATTGACTCACTTAAAGGAAAAAGCCCAACAGATGGGGCTGGTTATCAACCAAGATAAGACAGAATATATGGTAATTTCAAGAGACGGAATGGCTAAAAACTCTGGCCACATACAAATAGATAATATGACCATTAAAAGAACGGAAACATACAAATACCTGGGTACAATCTTCAACTGCTCCAACATCATAAGGGAAGAAATACAAACTAGAATCAACTCTGGAAATAAGATATACTATGCACTACAACATCTACTAAAATCAAAGGCGCTATCTCGTAACACCAAAATCACAATATACAAAACACTGATCAGACCAGTTGTGCTGTATGGCTCTGAAACCTGGAGTACAACGAAAGGAGACGAAGCCTTGTTACAAACCTTTGAGAACAAGATTTTAAGACGCATCTTTGGATCTATTAGGGATACACAAAGTGGAGAGTGGAAAAGAAGAAGTAACAAAGACATTTATGATCTGTTTAAGTCCCCGCTAATCACTGGTATCATGAAGGCTAATAGACTACAATGGCTGGGGCATATAGAAAGAATGAAGATAATAGGGAAACAAAACTCGCTTACACTCAGGAAATAAATGACCGTAGACCCCGAGGTAGACCAAGAAGACGGTGGAGAGATAATACATGTACAGACCTACAAGCACTTGGAATCAACGACTGGCAAGAGAAGGTCCACCAGAGAGACGAATGGAGACGGATTGTATTTGCAGCAAAGAACCTCAATGGCTCGGAAAGCTGAAGAAGAAGATATAAACAAACATTGAAATCTGCTGTACAATCTCCAGAACAAAAGAAATTTTTTGTTGGGTGGACATAATGATAAGGTTATATGCTAAATCTCATCATTTTCCCCCAGTTGGTTACTGAGATATGGAATTTTATATTGGGGCAAAAAAAATCTAAATAACTAATAACTAACTAACCAACCAACCAACCAACTAACCAACCAACCAACCCACCCACCCACTCACCAACCAACCAACCAACCAACCAACCAACCAACCAACCAACCAACTAATCAATCAATCAATCAATCAATCAATAATTTAATCAATCAATCATGCTCTATTTGAAGCTCAAAACGAGGCAGACGGCTTGACACTTCGCCACGGCGCTCCGTGGTAAAGGGGTCAAGCCGTCTGACTCATGTTCCGAAGGTTATGGGTTCGATTCCGGACCACGTACTTCGGTTCATGAGTGCATTTTTTTCGGAGAAGCCTGGGGTTCGTTGCTGGAGCTACGGATTTCGTGCTTTGTGCGACGCTTTCGGCAGCTCGCGCCGCGGAAAGAGACTTAGCCATATGGGATAAAACCCAGTTAAGTGAAGTCGACCCTGTCGACGTTTTCATCCGTGTATCTGCGTGGTCAGCCACTGTAGAGAGAATTCTCGAGTTACAGTAGAAGACAATGAGACTGACCGAAAGGACAGTCTCTCCATTGAAACAATAGAAGATAAAGGCTCGTGTGTCTATGGAGTATGAATACTGGTCCCAGAAGAAGTCTACTATCCTTACACGGGGTTTTTACCAACACTCTGAAACAGTCAAACCAAAAACGACAGGTAAGTGGCGGTCTGGGATGAAATCTCATGTCCCTACCCTAGCCTACCGTTAATTTTCGTCTTCATCTTAGACTCTCGCTATCGTGCCATTCTCTATCTGTGACTGTACTGGTCATGTGATAGGAGAGGAAATGAGTCACTAACCTAACAACCAAACTGACGCTTCTAAGTGCACAAAAGACGCAATGGTGTATTGCAGCGTCATTAAAATATTACTAATACGAATGTGAATGAGTATGCTGCTGAGCAGGTAACAATTACTCATTTGTTTCTTTTGCGCTCGCTCGCTTTAAACTCAAGCGTAGTCCATACACACTACTTCTAGTAGTGCTGGACTGAATTTTGCGTGTGAATTAGCTTTCCCTATTAACAGTGTCTTTCGCCATCACGCGAACTCACTCCGACTTCAGAGGTACTTGTAATTTACGTCCGCAAGTCAAGGACGAAAAGTCAACATTTTAGTCCAACTGTCCGGTGTAGGGGTTGATCCCCTTGCCTCCGCATCAACACACCAGATGTTTAAGAACACGCGTTCTTATCTATTCGGCCTTGCTGATCTATAATTACTAATAATTAAGAACACACCATGGTATTATGTAGAGCAGTGGAGTGATACTATTCAGAGAACAATGAGTATGCTGCGACGCAGTGACATACCAATAATCAAGAAATCTCTATGTTATACTCACAAAATCCTTCTTATACAACTCTTTTTCTTGAAACAACAATAATCAAGAATGCACTTGCTTATACTATAAGACTGTAAGCTATCTATCATCTAGACCAGTGGTTCTCAACCTTGTTTGGCCCACGCACCCCTTCACCATATGTTCAGAATGTCATTCCCCCATTCCTCCCTATAAATCCCCCCACCGCCCCCGTCCCAACACAGTATACGTAAAAATGGAAGCTAAATTTAATAATACGTGCTAGATCAAGTCTGGACGTCTACATAAAACATGAGTTGCGGGTCTACATATTTTATAAAACAAATTTCAGAAGGGCGAGAAGTACAGAACCGTAAATTATGGAGGGAAAAAACAATATCAAGTAATCTTATCTTGCATTAACGCGATCTTGAAATAATCTTAATCCCCCTCCCCCATTCCTGGAAACCCTAAAATTCCCCTTGGGGGGGGGGGGGGTGAATTCCCCATCGGTTGAGAACCACTGATCTAGGCAAAGGAATATTATCACACGTATAGTCACTAGGTCTGAAAGTGAGTTACCGGTCACGCGAAGCGCATGGTGATTCTTGACTGGCGACTCTGAAAACTCCAAACAACGATTAAATCGCTTCTAGAAAACCCGACATTAATTGACACAGAATTCTAGGATTACCAATCCACATTTGCACTAGATTCGCCCAATCTAAAATACTAACTATCCTTCTTCCTGACTCATATTTCTGACCATGCCTGATCGCGAATATCTGACGGAAACAATCAATGTTGTAAAATAATAATAACCGCACCTGTCCTACATTTAGGCTGATTGTATTAAATAAACTCCCGCCTGTTGGGAGATGTATTTATTAAGAACACTATTATTTACTAGGCCTCCTGGCTATAAGAACCTAAAGTTAATCTCACCACGTTTTGCCCCAACGTGGTCACTACAAACAGACATGTCATGTGCTTAAAATACTAGGACGAGTCAATAAGTAAGTCACACAGTTCTGTGGGATGGCAGGTAAATGTAGTTGGTGTTTTCTACAGGTGTCATTAGGTGACATCAACATCCAACTTTATATTCCCGTTCGTCAGGTGGCGACTGTACTTACGGAGTGTACAAACAAAGAGAAACGTGCTGTTGTGTGTGTGTGTGTGTGTGTGTGTGTGTGTGTGTGTGTGTGTGTGTGTGGCAAAAGTACTGCCTGCAAAGGACATTCATAAGGAAATGCCTCCTGTTTATGCTGACAAATATTTGTCCCGTAAAGCGGTGCATAGCTGGGTAGAAAATGTTCTCAAGGACGCTCTAACATAGTTTATGAATTCCGATCTGGACGTCCTGATGAGATTGCAACAGAGGCATCCGTGCGGATGGTGGAGGAGATGATTAGAGGTGACAGGCGAGTAACAATAGACTCTCTAGCATCTGCAGTAGGGTGCTCACATGGTTCAGCATATAGCATAATGCATGATCGATTGAAATGTAAGAAAGTGTGCTCAAGGTGAGTACCCAGACAATTGAAGGAGGAACACAAAATGAACCGATTTGGCCTGTCCGTGCATCATCTCTGTCGATAAGAAGATGAAAGAGAAGACATGCTGAACAGGATTGTTACTGGGGACGAACCATGGGTGCATCACTACCAGCCCGAATCAAAGCGTGCTTCAATGCAATGGAAACATCCTTCTTCGCCTTGTGTCCAAATATTCAAGATTATGCCATCAGCAAGGAAGGTTATACTGACAGTGTTCTGGGATTGTCAAGGAGTGCTTTTAACCAATTTCAAGAAGAAAGGTGACAATGTGAATTCTAAATCGAACTGTGAAGTTCTATCGATGTTTCGTGATGCAGTTCGAAGCAAACGTCCAGGACTGCTGACTAGAGGTGTGTTGTTTCTTCATGACAATGCCAGACCACATACGGCTCGATTAACTCAGGAGAAAATTAGCCAGCTAAGGTGGGAAGTTCTGGAACATCCACCTTACAGCCCCGACTTAGTCCTTGGCGATTTCCATCTTTTTGGTCCACTGAAAACCTACCTTGGCGGGAGACATTTCGCGAATGACAACGAAGTTGAATGTGAAGTGAAAACGTGGTTTAGAAAACAGAGCACGCAGTTCTATGCAGCCAGTTTGGGAGGACTGATAAAACGATAGGGTAAAGTGCATCAATGTTGGTGGAAATTATATTGAGAAATAAAAGGACAATGCATGTATAAAAATAAACTGGTTTCAAGTTGTTATTATATTTAGTTATTATTTTTACAGCCATTTGTGACTTACTTATTAACTTCTCCTCGTACATGAATAATAGTCATTTTGGTCTTACCTAGTTCCAAAGTCATTTTGGTCTTACCTAGTTCCAGAACCAACCTGTCCTCACTAGCACAGTCGGGGTGCTTACAGTATGGTATAAAGTACACCACCGCTACTTGATTTCAGTAATATAAATCTAGAATGTCCACTTTTCGCACTATAAGATTTGTCCCGACCATTGGCTGCGATCGCTCGCGGAGGATTGAGACAGGAAGTGGAACTTGGATTTGCAAGTGGACATTATCATGGCCAGTTGCTAGGTTGTCCATGTTCGACCAAAATCTCTTAGCTAAACGTAACTAATACTAAATATAATGCAAACAAATACTACTTATATTTATACCAAATACTAGAATATATGCAAGACGACCCGGATTTGCAAAGGCTTTGCCACAGAGTCATGTCTTATTATGTGTCGGGAGTATTTGATTTCCCTCTGTTCTGTGTCCTTCCCTGCTACCCTTTGGTCATTGGAGTGGAGTCTGTTGACGATAAAATGCCTGAAACACCTGGAGGAGACACCCCCCAATTTAGACCTAATTCCAGCTGCAATTGCTCGCCGCATTGAACTCACGCGTAGTCTACTCGTGGGCTACAACCGCTAGTTGTTGCTACTATTGGCAGTGCAATGGGCTGATGTCTGTGTGTGGATTAGCTTTCCATATTACAAGTGTCCCTCGCCATCAGGCCAACCCACTGCGACTTCTGAGGTACTTGTAACCTACGTCCCGGGGGCAAAGACGAGAAGTCAACTTTTTAATCAGCTGACCGGTGTAGGTTTTGAAACCGCTACGTAGGAATCATTGGATGTGAAGGGCAAAATATGAAAGCAGACGATACAAGAAGGAGGAATAATTGCATGTGTCTTGGAAAATAGGGAAACATAAACTACAAGAGGGATGAATCATTGGATGTATCTTGGAAAATAAAGAATGCTCTACGAGAAGTAAAACTTTTGCGAGAACCAAGTGATGACTGTGAATCTACAACCATGGTCAGACTGCGAGAACTGCAAATTAAAAGAGGGGTGGCCAAACAAGAACACTACGCAGGAAGCCAAAGAAGACTGATACACCAACACAGAACTGGCGTCGTTAGCCGTTACACGCTGCGGGATTTGCTGAGGAGGGGATCCGAGCACTTATGGACTGAATGGTTCGATGTGCAATGAGGATGATCTGTCGACTAACTAACTAACTAACTAACTAACTAACTAACTAACTAACTAACTGGCTGGCTGGCTGGCTGACTGATTGACTGACTGACTGACTGACTGACTGACTAACTAACTAACTAACTAACTAACTAACTTGCCATTGCTTTCTGAACGACCGAGACTCATACCATTGTGTGAAAACAAACGCAAGGCGGTCTGCTGCTAACTTAAGGAGGGAGGAATCATTGGATGTGTCCTGAAAAATAGAGAAACATAAAAGAAGAGGGAGGAATCATTGAATGTGTCTTTGGAAAATAGAGAAACATAAAATAAAAGAGGGGGAAATCATTGGATATGTCTTTGGAAAATAAGGAAACATAAAATAAAAAGAGGGGATAATCAGTGGATGTGTCTTGGAAAATAGGGGAAAATAAAATACAAGAGGGAGGAATCATTGAATGTATCTTGGAAAATAAAGTGTGTTGCATATCAATTACATGGGACGCAGAGGTGTTTCCAAGGCACCAGGGCCGGGTTATATACTGGCCAAGACCTATTGACGCGTCCTCGTCGAGCGTTCTGGGCAACAAGTCCCTTCGGGGCCCTGGCTAAAGTCAGTAGGATCGCCGATTCCTCCGAAGTCGGAGTGTCTGCCTGTACGGCGAGGAACCACCAGTCTGCACACCATAAGCCAGACATGGGACAACGGATACTCACGCAAACCTCAGGTCCTGTATGACATCACACTGATGTTGGACAACAGGATGCCTTCATCCGACATACAGGACTTCGCGTTGGAGCTCAAGCCAACGAACACAAGCAAGCAAGCATAAATTACATAACGTTGCAGTAAACTCCGGAATATTTAAGTGTGTGTGATTTCTTTGAAATTTTACGTCCAGTAGTTTGCCATTGCTTTCTGAACGACCGAGGCTTATACCATTGTATCTTCTTTGCGTTCATCCGGAGTGATTTTTTCAGATGTGATTGCGGTGTGTCTGGTTAGGCACCCTCGGGTCGAAACCCTCAGGCCAACACATCCGACTTTTAGCGTGCATTTTTGGCCAGGTTAGCAATCCTGTGAGACTCTCACTTTTGTGGTACCGTCCACATCTCAGCTGGTCTAGTTGGAACAGTCGAAGACTACACGGTCATCCCTCAAGTGAAGGCAGGGACAGTCCATAGCATTTTCCGCCATCCTGGGTGGCTTCCATAATTGCAGAGCCGGCACATAACGCTCTGGTGCTGGGTTTACCGAGGGAATCGTCACGTCCTGCTCATGGCTGTTTTAATTCCTCACTTCAATATATTGGGCATTTCGCTCGCCCTGGGCCGTTCCTGCACAAACCAGTCAGCTCTGCGGTTGGTTTCCACTAAGCGAGTTTTCGGACATGTGCTTGTCCCTGTACCCATCAGAGCATTTCCAGGCACGGCGGACATTCGGAAAAACTACCTAGTCAGAGCTGTTCCGAACAAGAGCGGCATTCGGAAACTAGGTAGTCAGAGCTGTTCCTAGCACGGGAGACATTCGGACGAGACATTTTCACTCGGACGTAAATGCGTAGTGTCAATTTTTAGTTTGCCACCCGTAGGACGACACTTCCGACTTCCGGCGGGCATTTTTTAGTGAGGTTAGCCTTCCTCTGGTTTCGAGACACGTTAGACTGTTGTAATGTCACCCACATCTCAGCTGGTCAAGATAGCACGATCAACGATATCGTGGTCTGCCCTCAAGGGAAGGCAGGGGCAGACCATGGGCATTATCTCGCTATCCAAGGAGGCTTCCATAATTTCAGAGCCGGCACATATTGCTCTGAGACTGGCTCACCCAAGGAGTTTCCACGTCCTGCTCATGGCTGCTTTAGTTCCTCACTTCCATGTGTTGGGCATCCCACTTGCCACTGATCGCTCAATCACACACCAGGAGCGGTCAGACTGCGAGTGACATCCACTCGGTAAGCTTTTGCTTGTGACTTCAGACCACGCAATAGGTTCGCTCGCCGTGCGTTCCATTTCGCATTGATGAGACATTCTTCCACTTTGTCTACACTCTCTATGAGTTAGATACAGACAGTTTTCCGTAACCCTTCGACTGGGGCACTTTTCTGACTTTTTTGTACTCGCTCACGAGGTAGGCTACATGTGCTGCCGGCTCAGCACCTTACCTTCGTGCAGCAGTGAACGGGAAACGGACAGGCCCCTTCATCCGGGAAACTCTCATGTCCCCCAGCTGGGAGCCTTCGAACATGTATCAGACCTGAGCATGTAGCTTGCTCAGTATCATGTTTCTATTTTCCGGTAGACAGGTATCAGCCTGGCTCTAAGATCCGAGGGTTTGTGGCTTAGAGTCGTTCAGCCACAGCCCTCGACAGGGAGCCTTAAGAGCTTTGTCCGAACCCAAGAAATTCTGCCTTTGTGCACCTCATTTAAATTTTGACTGCTATCCTCAGTCTATGCCTGCAGAGCAGCAGGTTGTGTCTCTCTTAGTCTGGTCCCTATCCCATAAGCTGTCCGATATGTAATTTTTCACCCATCGGCAAGCAAATGGGGTCTATGGGACACGCAAGCTCCCCCACCACGTCAAGGTGGAGACACATCGGGGGAGATACCATTGTATGAAAATAAACGCAAGGCGGTCTGCTGCTAACTTATAGGAGTGAGGAATCATTGGATGTGTCCTGGAAAATAGAGAGAGATAATATAAAAGAGGGGGGAGGGGGGAATCATTGGATGTGTCTTGAAAAATATTGAAACATAAAATACAAGGGGAAGAATCATTGGATGTGTCTTTGGCAATAGGGAAACAAAATATAAGCGGGAGAAAGAAAGGGTCTGGTGGGAGTGGGAAATCAAATCATATTATATTATAAAAGTAAGCCAGCACTTGCCAGAAAGTTTCCTGAGACACATTTTTGGCGGTGTCCACCTGTCAAACCAGGTTAACTAACACAAAATTCTGGCCTAGCATGAGATTAGAACACATGGCCACAGAACAGACAGACAAGCTTGAGTCCACGCTGTCACATCTCCATAAGGATATATTATAGTTCTTTATTATTTCTTTATTCTAATTATATTATTATAGTTCCTTATTTATTTCACAGGTCGTCTTTGAATAAGCTGACCGGAAGACACAAAAACACAGAACTGTGAGAAAATACATAACAACTTCCGGTTGCAACGGAAATCAAGGCAATATGGGATGGATGGACTAAACCCGCGAAGGGTTAGTTTAAACATGCCTGCTCACATTCTACATTGCAATATACAGGGGTTGGGAAGAATGGGTGCACCAAATCATTTCAGAACCACAACGTTGAGGGGTACAAGAAATTATAATGAAAGCCTGGACTTAGCTATGATAAGACACCCCCTCCCCCAGCCACCCCCCCCCCCCCCCCAAAAAAAAAAAAACCCAACAAAACACACACACACACTCACACACACACCTGAACTAAAATATTTATTTACGTGACCTTGTAATTGGTCAGTTGGGTGAGTTATTGTGTTCAGATACCTCCTTAACTGCCCCAGTCTCCACCTATATACCAAACAAGAGGAATCTTAGCACAGTATACGAACTCTGTAGTAAATATACACACATTTTTTCAAATAATTACAAATATAACATAACTCTGTAAATTGATCCAGCCAGAAAAATTAACAAACATCACATAATTCTATAAAGGGACTTTGTCACTAACATTAACAAATATGACATAACTATAAAGTGACGACGTAAGAAACAATGACACATACCACAAAACTCTATGACGAGTCAAATTACAAAAAAAAAATAACAAATATCTGCTGCACCAAGAAGAGCAACACATATCACATAACTATAAATTGGCGACATCACACAGAATAATAACACGTATCTCACAACTCTATAACGTAATTAATTCAGAAACTACATCAACTGTCATTTAGCTCTATAAAGTAATTACACCACAAACAATAACAAATATCATATAACTATAAAGTGAACTGCTTTTTAGCTCTATAAAGTAATTCACCACAAACAATAACATATATCAGATAATTATAAAGTGAACTGTCCTTTAGCTCTATAAAATAATTCACCACAAACAACAGCACGTATCAGATAATTATAAAGTGAATTGTCATGTAGATATATAAAGTAATTGCACCACAGACAATAACAAATATCAGATAACTATATAGTGAACTGTCATTTAGCTTTATAAAGCAATTACACCACAACCAATAATAAATATAAGATAAACATAAATGACGAGACCGCAAGTTAGTTAGTCGACAGATCATCCACATTGCCCCTCCTCAGTAAATCCCGCAGCGTGTAGCGGTTCACGACAACAGTTCTGTGCTGGTTTATTATTCTTCTTTGGCTTCCTGCGTAGTGTTCTTGTTTGACCACCCCTCTTTTAACTTGCTGTTCTCGCTGTCTGACCATGGTTGTAGATTCACAGTCATAACTTGGTTCTGTAAAAGACTTACTTCTCGTAGAGCATTCAGAATGTCAGCCTGGTCCATGGTTCGTCCGTCTTCCACAGTAGCCTTACCTGCAAGCTTGTCAGCCCGCTCATTTCCTTGTACTCCCGCATGCCCTGGCACGAAGATGAAACTAATCTTTGCCAGCCGAGACCGCTCCAGAGACAGCAGCCACTCTCTTCGGAGTCACCCCATCTCAGTCTGCTTGAGCATGCTCATTGAGTCACTAAGGAAACATGCCCTAGTGAATGTCTGTGTCTGGAGCCATGTTATTGCTTTACTTACTGCCATGACTTCCATAACCAGGCTACTTGTGATCAAAGCAAAAACACCAGAATCTTCCTTCACAATTCTCCCTCCGGCCTGAGCAGTAAATACCCACGAACTTCTTACTCATCGAAGGACCGACCCATCTGAGTAAATGACAGCATCACCCACCAACGAATTCTCAAAGATCAACGCCTGTACTTCCACCTCCACAGCAGCCGGATTTTCTTGTCTGCATGTTCTGTCTAGTTGGATGCAAACTGAAAAGGACGTACAGAAATCTGTTGGCACCCACCCCTCGCCACGATTCAAGTCCTCGCTATAAACAATAACAAATGCCATATAACTATAACATTACATCTCAAACAACAATAACACATATCACAATCTCTATGAAGTAATTAACTCACAAACAACAACAGACATCGCATATATCTATTAAGTAAGTACATCACACCAACCAAAAAAGTATTTCAGGATCCTCGCCGGTGCTACGGAGTTCGTGCACTGAGCTGAGTGTCTCCAGACTCAGGTTTGAGTTAGGAGGAGAATTGGGCACTTATGGGTTACACCCATGTGCCATGATGTTGATCCATCGACTAAACTAAACTAAACTAAACTAAACTAAACTAAAACACCACATAACAAGTCACCTTACTATGTCACAATAAACACACCAAACGCCTTGACGGAACAAAACAAACTCCACACCCATTAATAATCTAAACAAACATTGAGACAAGGAAACCACGTAAACAAACTGACAGAGGACCGAAGACATCCATCTGTCCCAGAACGATCGTTAGTTGAACTCCTTATCCCGGATCTCCAGCTTGAAGTACAACCCATGCATGTCCGAGGGCCCATGGCACGGGCGCTATTGTTTCCCAGCACCCATATTTCCATACAGATTGTTTCTGTCCTTGCCCGTGGCGTTGAAAGTGAAGAGCCCACAAGTGGTCAGATCTCGTGTGAAGGAGGCAGGCGATTCTGTCCCACTGACTGGTGTCTCTGAGAGGCTGGATGCTCATTAAGTTTCGCCTCGAGAACCCTTACATGAGACCGCGGCTGTAACAAAGCTCTTAAAACGGAGCAAGTGCCTGGCTGGGTACGGTATTGTCTGCGGAAACACAGCCCGAGACATGCCCTCTTAAACAGCCTCGTTCTGAGACAAAATGTTTACTCGTATCATGAGCAGAGCACCCCTGGCCGGTGATACCAGTAACTTACCTTGCCCGGAGGGCATCCAGGCAGTCAAGCGGACTCTAGGGTGGAATTATGGGGTGTGATACCATCTCTCTATAGGAAAACCTGATCAGCGAGGACAAGCCACCTTCTGTTTCAGTGTTCGCATCTTCTCCTGCCCACATGTCCCATCTAGTGGACAAACATTTAACTCGGCAGAGGATTCATCACCCAGCAATCAAAAACCCAGTACAGTCTCAGGAGGAAGACGGAGGAGATGGGGCAGCGAATGCCCAGAGGCTATCATTCCCCTGGGATTTAATCAGATGAAGATCTTACACAACACGCGGGCCAACAATGTCATCAGCCCGGGACTCGAACCCAGGGGCACAGAACAGTTAGAGTCCAATACTTGGAGAATAATAATGTTGGGCACTCATCGCTGAAAGAGCCGGGGTGGTCAAGTGGCTATGTGGCGTGTTTGCCGAACCGGTGATAACCTTGTTTGAATCCCAACGGTTGGATTATTTATCCATTGACCCAGACCGGACGGTCGACCCACGCCAAAATTGACACTGGGAATTTTCATGAGAAGTAAATTCGACCGGCATGAACTTGACTCCATCACCCATCGAATGTCAAAGGTCTACAAATGTGGGTCTGACATGTGATCAAAGAGGACGTGATGTGGACGCGGTCATTTGCTTTTTGACCATGATGAGGAGCCGGCTCCGTTGCGAAGAGGTTATTGACGCAATTCGTAATCCTACATACCGCTTTCGAAACACAGCTGCGGTCGATTTGGAAACAGAATGCCGAAAGCAATGGCAAACTTCTGAATGTGAACTTACCACGAAATAATAACCAAAGATTTGATGGGATTGACTGTGACGTCCTGTAAACGATATGTAACTAACTGTAAAAACAACAGAGAAATTAACACTGCCAGTACACACAACCCCTCCCCCCCCCCCCACCACACACACACCCAAGAATTTGTCCCGAAAGAATTTCGTGCTATGGTTCTGTGATGTGCTAGCACCATCAGTGTGTGTGTGTGTGTGTGTGTGTGTGTGTGTGCGTGCGTGTGCGTGCATGCGTGCGTGCGTGCGTGCCACAAATGGAAAGTGCTTGCTATTTTTAAGATACATCAGCTGTATCAGTGTTATAAGTGCAGTGTCAGTGTTACATCAGTGTCAGGTAAGTGAATCAGTAAGAGTTCCAGTCTACGTCATGAGGTGCAGTGGTCTATGGTGCGCACCCCGACGTGTCAGACCGAGCGGTACTAGAAAGGGAAATGGTCAAAAGCTCTTTACTTTCCAAGAGTTGTCCAGGCACCCACTGTAGCCTGGATTAAAACAGGATTCAACAGCAAGGTGTTCGACTTCATTGCACCGGGTTTTATCCCATATGGCTCGGTCTCTTTCCGCTTGGTGGCCTGCCGAAAGCGTCGTATAAAGCACAAACTCATTAGCTCCAGCGACGACCCCCCAGGAGTCTGGGAGAAAATTGTACTCGTGAAAGGAACTACGTAGGCAGAAATCGAACCCACAACCTTCGGATGGTGGGTATGTGTTTGTGTGTGGGTGTGTGTTTGTGTGTGGGTATGTGTTTGTGCGTGGGTATGTTTGTGTGTGGGTATGTGTTTGTGTGTCGGTATGTGTGTTTGTGTGTGTGTCGGTAAGTGTTTGTGTGTGTTTGTGTGTGTGTGTGGTGTGTGTGTGTGTTTGTGTGGTTGACACATACTGTGTCTTGTGCTTTATCTGACAGCAACCGTGTTTTTCAGTGAAGATAGATTACTTGCTTTTATCATTCAGCTTTTCTTGCATGTTGATGCCTTTACCGTATTCTCAATTGATAATGTCTAGATCAATCCCTGTTTGAAAATTAGGAATAAATCCACACAATCTTACGCAGTCCTGACATTATTATGTTATTATTATTTTGCGTCAAGTGCAGAAATTGAAATGTCTAGGCTGGAAGATGTATCACAGAGGTAAAGAACACAATAGGACAAGCAACAACTGTATTTTATAAGATGGAGAACATTTTAAGCAGTATATCAATGTAATTTGTAGTTAGAAGTAGGTTTCTTGCATGCTGCATAGCACCTCATGAATCATGGACAATTAGTAAAGAATCAAAAATCCTCAGAAGCTTTAGAGATGAGGTCTTATAGACGTGTTGAAATTCGTAGCATGGCCAAAATGAGTACTTCATCCATTTTGAAAGAAGCTAAGATACCTCCCTACAAATATCAATAAGAAACAGTCATCAAAGCGGAACATATTGTGACAACTGGAAAGATGTGTGGAAAGGCAGACAGAGGAAGACAACGAGAGAAAATTCTGGACAGTCTTGTGTCATGACACTGTAGGATGTCAACACGCGAACTGAAATACATCGTTGGAGGTCGTAAGATGTAGAAAAGCATGATCGCCCATGCCAGTATACGTGACCCTTGATGATGTGTTCTGACACGTACATTTGAAACTATGACGGTGCTACAGAGTTTGTTCACCGCGTTAAATATCTCCCTGGGCGACGTATGAAAGGAGGTTGGGTAACTGCCGTAACTTATGGGTGTATCTTTCCTTGAGTTCAATGGAAATGATCAAGATGAAAAACACCACACGTGCCAAATAATCCACATTTTTCTCCGATGGTCTCTGACTCCCCAATTATTGTCTTTACCTGTGGCGTGTCTTGACTGGGCACATAACAATCAGACTTCATGTCTGGACTGGTATTGTCTTTTGGCGTTGTCCATGTTTCTCATGTTTCTGCTGATCTTACGTCATGGTCACGTGATCCAATTAACCTCGATGCGGCTTTGGTTGCAGCAACATCGCAATATGATTGGTTACGCCTGCTTGCCGTTGTTAAATCACAGGGTTCGAGGTTTCCCGTGGATTATAACTGGACGGTTAACTCACGTGACCAAATATGGTTTCCCTGTCAAGAATTGCTGTAAATCTTAATGCTACCATGCTCCATACACGCCCCAAAGAACAGAAATGACTGCTTGAGTAAAACGTCATTACAAGCGTAATGGCTGGCCGGCATACTCGACTGCAGGAGTCACAACGCATGGCTTAGCGCAAGGTCGAGTGATTGTCAATCAAGCATCATATTGCTTGTAGTGACAACCTGATGGGTTAATCATTCATTGATGTATCTCCACCTCCCTCCGTCACCTCTCTCTCTCTCTCTCTCTCTCTCTCTCTCTCTCTCTCTCTCTCTCTCTCTCTCTCTCTCTCACGCACAAATGCGTAAATCCGTATACACAGAATCGCATCCATCTATTTCTTTTTACATTTTATTTTGTCTTTGTGAAGCTGTGTGGCGATCAACACAATTAACTGACCAATACATAGATTTTGTGAACTTTCGTGGTGTTCCACCGTTTCAAATATCTTTGTACTAACATTTGCCATGACAGTGTCATTTTTAAATAAAGTGGTCAGCAAGAGAGAGAGAGAGAGAGAGAGAGAGAGAGAGAGAGAGAGAGAGAGAGAGAGAGAGAGAGAGAGAGAGAGAGAGAGAGAGAGAGAGAAAGCGAAAGAGATAGAGAAGGAGGCAGACAGTCAGTCAGTCGGACAGACAGATAGACATAAAGACAAGGAGGCAGGTAGGCAGACAGACAATGGCAAACTACTGCATTTAAAATGGCTTAGAAAATAACAAACAACCACAAATGCCGGTCTCGACTGCGACGTCCTGTAAAGGACATGCAACTAATTTATAAGAAAAAAGACAACACAATAATTTCCGGTCACGTGATGAGGGGATTGGAAAATATGGTGACGACTGGAAAGTTCGGTGAGAAGAGACGCAGAAACAGGCAGAGATAAATGATGCTGAATGGACTGAGACGGTGGCACGGAGGACAGGCCGAGAGAAATGATGCTGGGTGGACTGAGACGAGTGTCTAGAGGAATATAATTAACAGAGTTGAACCAGAGCACCAAGGATAGCAATCTGGGTGTAGACATGAAGTCTCTAGACTGTCTAGATTACCAGTTGACACGGTACATTATTACTATTACTATATAAGAGTAGACATGCGTGGCTTAATCTCTGAGACAAGCATATGACCACTGGCAGGATCAACCAGATATATATCGAACAGATGGACTATTCACGCACATGCAGGCCAAGAGTAGCATGGCTAAAGCACGCCATGCATGTTTAAGCTCACACTGTCTCACGGTGAAACCGCGAATGGCTCATTAAATCAGTCGAGGTTCCTTAGATGACACGATCCTACTTGGATAACTGTGGTAATTCTAGAGCCAATGTTACAATGGTCCAGACACTTACAATTGACAGGTGTACACGCTCATACAGGTCCAAGCTCTTGATTTGAGACCCTCAGCTGCGGGATATGGCTGAACGCCTCTAAGTCAAATCCCACAGATGTGAGGGTCTGGCCACCACTCACCTCCTGCTCTTGGATGGGAGATTCACCTCCTGCTCTTGGAGGCTTGATGCTAAGCCGCCAACGTCTGCAGCCTACCTTGTTCCAGACGTACTGGTTATCTTTTCCTCTGGAGTAAACAAGGCAAGGCCGAGAGAGGGAACATGCTGCGTGGGCAACACATGTTCCCTGAGTCCATGCCCAGGCACCGTGCGATGGAATTTTGGCCCAACTCCAATCCACATACTTTTGTCTGTCAAGACGACAGGGTGCCACTCACATATAACAGTAACACACAGTTAACGTGTAACAGTGACTAAAAGATCCCCCCAGTCATTGTGCTAGGTTAGGTTTTGTTTAGATAGATACACAAATGGCAGTTAAATAAAGTAAGACGTCGGCGCCGCCGAAAAAAATAGAAACGCGCTCTTAAACTTCCGGTGCGCTTCCGGTTAAACGCCTACAGGTGCATTAAGCTGGACATAAATGTTGACTTCTCATTCAGAAAGCAATGGCAAACTACAGAACGTAACATTTCCTAGAGAGTCAATCTGGGGTTGATTCTGTCAAGCAACTTTACAATATTTACTGCAATGCCACAGCTTGGGGTGTGCAGGTAGAGCGGATACTCCAAACGTTCCCTAGTATTTAAACATGACGCCTAGTTGACAGGGCACTTGATGATGATGATGTGTTGGAATCATCTCTGTCAATTATATGCCCGGACGAAAACGTCTGTTACGTGGAATATTTTCGTTAAAAAAAAGGTTTAAATTTTCATCCAACAAATTTAACCCAGCTCGCATTAGTGGCCACGTGACAGGCATCCATTTTAGGGAAATTACAAAAATATTTGAAAATGATTTTAGCCCGGAGTCTCATCGTGTTGACTTCCTCGTGGTTGGCTCCTGGCAGCTGAAAGTGTTCGCTTGTCACCGGGGGCCATCTTGCTTCCCTAGTGCGCATGCGCCAGGTCGTGTGCTAGGAAACTCATTTGTGTAGTGCTGGGGTTTTGAAACTCAGATAATGACCCGTGTAGACTGCTAAGTTCTGGTGTACGAGTATTTCAGTATATCGGTTACTTAATAAATTCTCTGATCGTCAACACTCATACCATTAGGGAAACAGGTCGTTGGTCTGGTGTTACCAAATATTTTTTCGTCTCATCTGATTCTTCTTGTACCTTGCGGTGTCGAGGTGAAGCATTAACAGCGGGAGAGTGTCAATCAATCAATCAATCAATCAACAACCAACCAACCAATCAACTAATCAGAGAACCAACCAATCAATCAATCAACATATCAACCAACTGTTCAACAAACCAATAATCCAACCAACGAAAACAAAAATAATCAACCAACCAAACAGCTAATCAACTAATGAACCAACCAACCAAACAACCAACAAATTTATCAATGAGCTTATCAACCAACCAACCAGTCAATAAATCAAACAATTAACCACCCAATTAATCAATCATCCAGACAATCAAAAGTTCAACCAGTCAATAAACCAACTAACCAACCATCTAATCAATCAGTCAATCAATCAACCTACCAACAATCAACCAACCAAACCAACCAACCAACTAACCAACAACCAACCTAACCAATCAACTAACCACCAAACCGATCAACTAATCAGCCAACGAAAAACACAACAAAGCAATCAACCAACCAATCTAACTAATCAAGTAATAAACCTATGAACCACTCACCCATCTAACCAACCAACCAACTAACCGACCAACGAATCAATCAATCAGCCAATCAATCAATTAATCAATCAATCGATCAATCATCGAATCATCCAATAAATCGATAAATAAATCAACCAATCAAATAACAAACAAGTCAACCAGCCAACAAATCAATCAATCAATCAATCAATCGTCTAAACAATCAGCTAATCAACACACGAACCTCTCAACAAAGCAATTAACAAAGCAATCAACCCAGCCATCAACCAAGCCATCAATCAATCAACACTATCATCATACCGACAATCATGCTACCAGTGATCACTCTCCCGGACAGTAACAACAAGAAATAACAGATGAACTCCAGCAACAGAGACGAAATAATACCTGACAAGAATACTGGATGTGACAAGAAGCGACAATACCAGATATGAAAACATTGCGAAACGTTCGGGCACAATATGCGGACTATTATCCTCAACGACGATGACTTTTATCGAAAGTTGATGAGTTTTATCGAAAGGTGGTGAGTTTTATTGAAGGATAACAAATCCGATAGTCTGTTCATGCGAGGGAGCAACATCTAAACAGGGTACCGCAAATAAAAGTCACAATTTATATATCTTGGATGTTAAAACTTAGTTGCATATTCTTTACAGGACGTTGCACTCAACACCAGCATTATTTACTGTTGTGATCTCTCTACGTTCAGTAGTATGCCATTGCTGCCTGAATGATAGATACTCATACCATTTCGTGAAAAACCAACGCAACGCGGTCTGCTGTCACATCACGCACAGCTGTGTTTCGAACGCGGGTATGCGGGATCACGAACTGAGTCCGTAACACACTCTGGCATACCTTTGATATACAGAAGTAATAGTTATCGCAGCAACAGTAGTAGTAGTAGTAATAGTAGTAGTAAGTAGTAGTAGTAGTAGTAGTAGTAGTAGTAGTAGTAGTAGTAGTAGTAGTAGTAGTAGTAGTAGCAGATAGTAGTAGTAGTAGTAGTATTAGCAGCAGCAGCAGCAGCAGCAGCAGTAGTAGTAGTAGTAGTAGTAGTAGTAGTAGTAGTAGTTTAATAGTAGTAGTAGTAGTAGTAGTAGTAGTAGTAGTAGTAGTAGTAGTAGTAGTAGTAGTAGTAGTAGTAGCAGAAGTAGTAGTAGTAGTAGTATTAGCAGCAGCAGCAGCAGCAGCAGCAGCAGCAGTAGTAGTAGTAGTAGTAGTAGTAGTAGTAGTAGTAGTAGTAGTAGTAGTAGTAGTAGTAGTAGTAGTAGTAGTAGTAGTTTTAATAGTAATAGTAGCAGTAGTAATAATAGGTGTTGTTGTTCTTGTTTTAGCAACATCAATAAGAACAACTAGGCATTACCACGGTACTCGGAATCAACATTAATGAGATCAATATCAGCGACAGGACTGTAATCGTCCCAACCTGCTACTCTGGGGTGGGCACAGCTCCATGAACTCGGTACGAAAGATGTCTCTGGAACAGTCCGCTCAGTGAAGGCAGCAGTGATTACAATTGCCCATGTCTGCCTGTGATGGACGGCTCCTAGTCCACATCCGGACAGGTCAATTGTCAGTTATTGACCCCTCTACGAGAGTAGATGATCTGGTGGTTCTTCTGACCTCTGGCATTATAAGGGTGCTAGACACCGAGGGGAGCCGAGGTGGTGGCTGTGGCTAGACTGTAGCATGCCGACCCAGAGAATCTGGTGCCAAACAAAATTAGGTTTTGACCGAACATGGCACACAATCAGATGAACTAATAGTATTATAATGTAAACTTCTTTTCACTGAGCATTGAAATAGCAAAAGATACCCCCCCCCCCCCCCCAAAAAAAAAGTCGTTTAAAAGTCGACAGGGTCGATTTCATTGCACCGGATTTGTATCCCATATGGCTCAGTCTCTTTCCGCAGCGAATACGATGACCCTAGTATGGCGATATATCGTCCTTATGTTCAAATGGGAGGTCACATTTGGCGATGTGTTATCTTTCAGCACTGAATCAGTTAAACATGTACCTCCGCTCCCAATCGGCGCCGTGGTTAAGGAGTTAAAACGCGATTCGCAATCCGGAAAATATCGCGTTCGAAACACAGCTGCAAGCGATATGGAAGCAGAACGTCTTGCGATGGTTTTCATACAATGGTACGAATGACGGTCGTTCAGAAAGCAATGGCAAACTACTAAACGTAAAATTGCCTTGTAAATGACAAAAAGCCAACAATTGCTGAGGTTAGCTGCGACGTCCTGTAAAGAACATGCAGTTAATTGCAAATAACCTGCACTTCCAGGTCTGCGCACATAAACTTGGTACCAGGAAATGGCTTGGGAAATAAACACGGCTGGTGTGACACTGACCACAGCTGCCACAGTGAGCTGATTGGTTTATACCAGTGGTTCTCAACTGGTGGGGAATTCCCCCCCCCCCTTCCCAGAGGGAAATTTTAGGGTTTCCAAGGGGGGGGGGGGGAATTAAGATTATTTCAAGATCGCGTTAATACAAGAACCGATTACTTGATATTGTTTTTCCCTCCATACTTTGTGGTTCTGTCCTTCTCGCTCTTCTGAAATTAATTTTTTAATGTAAGTAGACCTGCATATAACGTTTTATGTAGGCGTCTAGACTTGTTCTAGAATGTGTTATTGAATTTACTACATTGACTTGACTGACTACACACAGTTGCAGCGTGTACAGGCGTGCTACATTGACTTGACTGACTACACAGTGGCAGCGTGTACAGGCGTGCTACATTGACATGACTGACTACACAGTGGCAGCGTGTACAGGTGTGCTACATTGACTTGACTGACTACACACAGTGGCAGCGTGTACAGGCGTGCTACATTGACTTGACTGACTACACACAGTGGCAGCGTGTACAGGCGTGCTACATTGACTTGACTGACTACACACAGTGGCAGCGTGTACAGGCGTGCTACATTGACTTGACTGACTACACACAGTTGCAGCGTGTACAGGCGTGCTACATTGACTTGACTGACTACATACACTGGCAGCTTGTACAGGCGTGATACATTGACTTGACTGACTACACACAGTTGCAGCTTGTACAGGCGTGCTACATTGACTTGACTGTCTACACAGTGGCAGCGTGTACAAGCGTGCTACATTGACTTGACTGAATACATACAGTGGCAGCATGTACAGGCGCTGCTACATTGACTTGACTGTCTACACACAGTGGCAGCATGTACAGGCGTGCTACATTGACTTGACTGTCTACACACAGTGGCAGCGTGTACAGGCGTGCTACATTGACTTGACTGACTACACACAGTGGCAGCATGTACAGGCGTGCTACATTGACTTGACTGACTACACAGTGGCAGCATGTACAGGCGTGCTACATTGACTTGGACTGTCTACACACAGTGGCAGCGTGTACAGGCGTGCTACATTGACTTGACTGACTACATACAGTGGCAGCATGTACAGGCGTGCTACATTGACTGACTGTCTACACACAGTGGCAGCGTGTACAGGCGTGCTACATTGACTTGACTGTCTACACACAGTGGCAGCGAGTACAGGCGTGCTACATTGACTTGACTGAATACATACAGTGGCAGCATGTACAGGCGTGCTACATTGACTTGACTGTCTACACACAGTGGCAGCGTGTACAGGCGTGCTACATTGACTTGACTGACTACACACAGTGGCAGCGTGTACAGGCGTGCTACATTGACTTGACTGTCTACACACAGTGGGCAGCGTGTACAGGCGTGCTACATTGACTTGACTGACTACACACAGTGGCAGCTTGTACAGGCGTGCTACATTGACTTGACTGACTACACACAGTGACAGCGTGTACAAGCGTGCTACATTGACTTGACTGACTACACACAGTTGCAGCTTGTACAGGCGTGCTACATTGACTTGACTGACTACACAGTGGCAGCGTGTACAGGCGTGCTACATTGACTTGACTGACTACACAGTGGCAGCGTGTACAGGCGTGCTACATTGACTTGACTGTCTACACACAGTGGCAGCGTGTACAGGCGTGCTACATTGACTTGACTGTCTACACAGTGGCAGCATGTACAGGCGTGCTACATTGACTTGACTGTCTACACACAGTGGCAGCGTGTACAGGCGTGCTACATTGACTTGACTGACTACACAGTGGCAGCATGTACAGGCGTGCTACATTGACTTGACTGTCTACACACAGTGGCAGCGTGTACAGGCGTGCTACATTGACTTGACTGACTACACACAGTTGCAGCTTGTACAGGCGTGCTTACATTGACTTGACTGACTACACACAGTGACAGCGTGTACAAGCGTGCTACATTGACTTGACTGACTACACACAGTTGCAGCTTGTACAGGCGTGCTACATTGACTTGACTGTCTACACACAGTGGCAGCGTGTACAGGCGTGCTACATTGACTTGACTGACTACACAGTGGCAGCATGTACAGGCGTGCTACATTGACTTGACTGTCTACACACAGTGGCAGCGTGTACAGGCGTGCTACATGACTTGACTGACTACACACAGTTGCAGCTTGTACAGGCGTGCTACATTGACTTGACTGACTACACACAGTGACAGCGTGTACTTGACTGACTACACACAATGGCGGACAAGACAGACAATAGAAGTCGTGAGGCCGAAGGGTTCAGAGGGCTCCGTCTTAAACTTCCATTGTGCTGATGGCGTGGCCGGGGGTTCTCCCCCTACATCGGCCAGTGGGACTTAATTGTTGACTTCTCCATCCTGAACTTGGGATGAGAGAAGGAGCTGGCAGAGAGGAAAGGAAAGCATACAGCGGTTAAACGTAGAGAGTAAAATGATCATTGCGAAGGATCGTGATGGCCAGCATCAGTTGACACGGAACTTGATAGTGATTATTACAAACTGATATATAACCAACAACATGGCGGTCGGCGTGGCCGAGAAATGTAGCGCATCAGGCCTTACATTTCCTCTTCTGACCGAAGCGCTGTGTGTTCATTCCACACACCGATTATTTGTACTTATCCGTCTTCTCGTCCTTGACTTGGAGAGGACGAACGAACGAACGAACGAACGAACTTTATTTTAAAAGGGTAACAAATTGGGCACGCAGGCCCGTCTTACATTCGGCCCTTTCAATCACTCATCTTTCATTCATCAAATGTGCATGTTACATTTACATAGGGAAAAACAAAACATTGTCAAATGGGTTTTGTAAGCATTAACAATGCATATTACGCATGATACATTCACATGGACGTCAATTACAAGTACCTCAGAGATCGGAGAGGGTTCGCCTGAAGGTTTGCAGGGGTGGGAAGGGCTTGGGGGGGGGCGGGTGTTGGTAAAAGGGAAAGCTATCACTCACGCAAGATAAATCCGGTGCTCTTACTAACGGTAGCTACTATTACTTAGTTGCGGCAGTAACGCGTGTATGCAATACGCACTGTTTCAAAGCAAGTAAACGGGGGAAAAACATCCAAAGAATCAATAGTTTTCTATTCCCCACATTTTGAAACGGAAAGATCCAAGCATATTCAAATACTGTAGCAGTTCATATCCCGTATTCCAGTTTCGTTTCGCTATGAAATTTCAGCTAGCGGCAATTTTACGCAAGAATTCCAAACCTCGGCCATTATGAAAATTACGACACTCAGCCACAATCCCACAAAGTGGGTTGCTATCATTTTCAGTAGTCGTAAAATGCCACGAAGCATAAGGTAGTCTTCTGGGCTGACTTCGTTTCATCTTGGCTACGATATAACCCACGGCCATGCTGTTTAATTAACCCGTTCGGTTGTAAATTGATGCCTTATGAGTCATTAAGCTGATGATATTATTTTAATAGTTTGGCTTCCTGGAAGTGACGTCACAATGGTGGCCATTTTAAATTGACAGACATTTGTATCTAAGTCGTTCTGTCAGCAACAGTTTTTGTTTTTTTTAGTTTAATTTTAACTATACATATGATATAGAAGCTGCGTTTGTATAGTGGGTAGTTCGCTTGACTACTTAGACCGCGTTAGAAACACAGCTGCGGGAGCTATGGCACCAGACCGCCTTGCGTTGAATTTCATACAATGGTATGAGTGCCGGCCGTTCAGAAAGCAATGGTAAACTACTGAAGGTAAACATATCAAGAAATCACAAACAGCCAAAAAATACTGGGATTGACTACAACGTCCTGTAGAGGATATGTAACTATCTTAACTAACAGTTTTCGGGTCGTCCCAATCTTGTTACATTTGCATATATTTATTTAAAAACTCACCAGAAAAGAAAGACAGCGTGGCGGAATAATGACCACTTCACATCATTATGCCATGTCCTAAAATATGTGAAGGCATTACACTTCACAACTTGACAGCAATATCATACATGGACCTGTCTCTATACCAACAGCTCGTCTATATAAACAGCTCGTCCATACAAACAACTCGTCTATACAAACCTGTCGCCCAAACAAACATCCCGTCTATATAAACAGCTCGTCTATAGAAACAGCTCTTATATACAAACATCTCGTCTGTACAAACAGCTCGTCTATACAAACAGCTCGTCTGTACAAACCGTCGCCCATACAAACATCTCGTCTATACAAACAGCTCGTCTATGCAAACTGGTTCTTCTATACAAACAGCTCGTCTATACAAATAGCTCGTCTGTACAAACAGCTCATCTGTACAAACAGCTCGTCTATACAAACAGCTCGTCTATACACATAGATCGTCTATACAAACCGTTCACCCATACAAACAACTCATCTATACACGCAGCTGGTCTATACAATCGGCTCGTCTATACAAACTGCTCACCCACACAAACATCACGTCTATACAAACAGGTTCTCCCATACAAACAGCTCGTCTATACAAACTTTTCGTCTATACAAACAGCTTGTTTAAATAAACAGCTCCTCTGTTTATGCATCTTTTCTATGCAAACAGCTCGTCTATACAAACAGCTCATCCATAAAAACAGCTCGTCTATACAAACAGCTCATCTATACAAACTGTTTGCCCATACAAACAGCTTGTCTATATAATCATCTTGTCTATACAAACAGCTTTTCTATAAAACAGCTCGTCTGTACAAACAGTTCGTCTACACAAACAGCTATTCTATACAAACAGCTATTCTATACAAACAGCTCGTCTATACAAGCAGCTTGTCTATACAAGCAGCTTATCTATACAAACAGCTCATCTATACAAACAGCTCATCTATAGAAACAGATCATCCATACAAAAAGATCATCCATACAAACAGCTCGCCTATACAAACAGCTATTCTATACAGACATTTTAATAATGATAATTTAATAATAATAATAATTTTAATAATTTTAATAATGGTCTGTACAGGCATTTTAATGATACAAACAGGTCGACTATACAGACATCTTAATAATACAAACTGTTCATCTATACCAACATCTTAATAACACAAGCACGTCTGTACAAACAGTTCAATTATACAAACAGCTCTCATTTTACAAATAGCGAGTCTATCTATACAAGCAGTGCAGTTATACTAACAATACTATTATGCAAACCATTCCTCTAAACAGACAACTCAATAAAACAAACAACCCATCTATACAAACATTTCGCCTATACAAACAAACAAAAACTCGCCTATATACTTTGCAAGTACAAACAATTTGCATGTATAGAAAGTTCGTTTATACATACAATTGTCCATTACACACAACTTACCCATACAAACAACAGGTCATAAGTTGTGTTGTGTATACAGGATGCATCAAAACACTCTTCTTAACTCTTAATGGCTGGAGCGTCAGAAAGCAGGATCGGCAATGTTAGCAGGACATCGTGGCGGGTAACTTCATAAAGTAATTGTTTCGTTTCTCAAATGCTTATTCTGTTGACGTGTTCCTTTATTTTGAATAACGAAGATTCTTAAACTCCCGGTGTACTGATGCCGAGGTAGCGGGTTCAACCACAATGCCAGTCAGTTAGACTAAAATGTTGACTTCTCTTCCTTGACTAGGGGACGTAAATTTAAAGTACCTCAGAAGTTGGAGTGGGTTCGCTTGATGGCGAGGGACACTGGTAATAGGGAAAGCTAATCCACACGCAAACATCTGTCCAGTGCACAAGAAGTACTAACACGTGTATGGACTACGCATGATTTCAAAGCGAGCGAACAAACAACCAAACAAACAAACAAACAAACAAACAAACAAACAAACACCGTTCAATTCTTGCATTCGTTTTTCTTCCTCTGACTTCGTTTGTCAGTCTCTTCGTTTTCTCTCTTGTGATTAGAATTAAATATTAACAACACAATCTCAGCCATAACGGAGACCCCAGGGCATTATTCTGATGCTGGGCGTGGCCACCCAGACCTTGCTAACCGCTGACGTCAGTGAGATGGGTAATTTGGTGCCGGGCCTGCAGATACTCAAGCAGGTGGCCAGATAGAGACAGACGAGAGGCGCGGAGGCAGAGTCCGTGTATGTCCTCGGGGAACTTCTAGTCGATTCCATTATGAATGTGACCCGATGGCGAGGACAGGAAATTTGGTTTTTCCCACAGTTGATTACAGTAATGACAAAATTATTATTATTATTATTATTATTATTATTATTATTATTATTATTATTATTATTATTATTATTATTATTATTATTATTATTATTATTATTATTATTATTATTAATTCAATGCATATCCTTTACAGAACATCGCTGTCAACATCAGCATCTTTCAGCTGATTGTTGATTTCTTGGCAAGATTACGCTCACTAGTTTGCCATTGCTTTCTGAGCGCCCGGCTCAAATACCCCGTAAGTTACCGACGCGGAGAGAACCGCTACCAATTCTCGCGCAACGTCACGTTACTTATGAGAGTATACGAGATTACGGAGAAAGTCGCGTAACCTCTACACCAGAGAAACCGGCATTATTATTATTATTATTATTATTATTATTATTATTATTATTATTATTATTATTATTATTATTATCATCATCATCATCATCACCATCATCATCATCATTATCATTATCATTATTATTATTGTTGTTATTGTTATTATCGTTATTATTATTGTTATAGTTACTATAATAATAATAATGATTATTATTAATTATTATTATTATTATCATAATAACCGTTATTATTATGATCCGGGTGGATCCGCGCCCAGGGTGTGTCAAGAAGGTAAAGCCGATACATTCCGGGAAGTGGGACAGCTTCTGACGATCAGAAGCCTCCCTTCGAGCTTGCTCCGCGGCGGAGTTTTCATCATTGTTATTAATATAGTTATTATTATAGTTATTGTTGTAGTCGATTATGGTTATTGTGATTATTATTATTATTATTATTATTATTATTATTATTATTATTATTATTATTATTATTATTATTTTTATTATTATTATTATTATTATTACGACGTGGCCGAAAGGATAACAGCTCCGGCACTTTAACTTCCGGTGCTCTGAAGGCGAAATTAATAAAGAAATGTTAAAAGTAATTGCATATCCTTTACAGAACGTTGCAGTCAATCCCAGCATTTTTGGGTGATGTTTGTTATCTCTTGGCAAGTTCAGTAGTCTACCAATGCTTTCTGGACCACCGACACACATACCATTGTATGAGAATCAGCACAAAGCGGTCTACTTCCAAATCTCCCGCAGCTGTTTCCAACACGGTATTTGGGATTGCGAATTGCATTTGCAACTCCTTGACTAGTAAAACATGAAAAGCCAACATCTGCTGGGTTGACTGCAATGTTGCTTGCTTGTGTTCGCTGGCTGTCAACTCCAGCGTGAAGTCCTGTATATCGGATGAAGGCATCCTGTTGTCCAACATCAGTGTGATGTCATACCGTACCTGAGGTTTGCTTGAGTATCCGTTGTCCCATGTCTGGCTTATTGGTGTGCAGACTGGTGGTTCCTAGTCGTGCAGGTAGACACTCTCCGACTTTGGAGGAATCAACGATCCTACTGACTTTAGCCAGGACCCGAAAGGGACCTGTTGCCCAGGACACTCGGCGAGGTCGCGTCAGTAGGTCTTGGCCAGTCCAGAACCCAGCCCTGGTGCCTTGGAAACACCTCTGCGTCCCTGACTGCAATGTCCTTCAAAGGACATGACCCTTTTTGATAGCACCATATAGAAAAGACTTCTCATGGCAAAAATTGTCCTTTACGCGTAAAAAAAAACAACAACACACACACACACACACACACACACACACACACACACACACACACACACACACACACACACACACACACAGACACACACACACACACACACACACACACACACACACACACACACACACACACACACACACACAAACACACACACACACACACACACACACACACACACACACACACACACACACACACACACACACACACACACACACACACATGCCGCTTGGCACGCTTTAGTCAGAAGTAATTTAACTCTTTCAGCTTCACGTAGCTTTTACTTGGACTAACTGCTGCCTAGCTCAGAGATGATAGAAATAATAACTGGAGTAAGATGGGTTAAAGTAAGACAAGAACGGTTTGTCTCTGAACAGGTTTTACTCAATCCCCAACAAGTAACAGATTGTGCGTATTACTTATTTCTCCCGGGCTCAGTTACTATTATATTCATCTATTATACTATAACTTAGTTTCACTCCTTGTTCCCATTCCTTCTTTAACTCCTCGTTTCCCTGATAATTTTTTAACTCCTTAATCCCATGATATTTCTTTAACTTATTGTTTCCCTGTTACTTCTTTAACTTCGTGTTTCCCTGATACTGCTTTAACTATGTATTTCCCTGATAATTCTTTAACCCCTTGCTTCCCAAGCTTAAATAGGGTGCCAGGAGTACAGACAGCCGGTGTGATATAGACCACATCAACCGAGAACCGCCGGCTTCCTGGCCTAGAGGTTAGCGACTTTTCTCCGTAATCTCGTATACTCTCGTAAGTAACGTGATGACGGTGAGAATCAGCAGTGGTTTGAATCGCGTCGGTAACTTAGGGGTATGTGAGCCGGCCGCTCAGAAAGCAATGGCAAACTACTGAGCGTAATCTTGCCAAGACATCAATAATCAGCTAAAAGATGATGATGTTGACAGCAATGTCCTGTAAAGGATATGCAAACATTTTTATTTAACCGAGTACCGATTGGTGTACGAGCATTTAGCGCTTGCATCACACACCTTGTATGGCACTGCTCGTGGAGTACGAGCATCTAGCACCTGCACCACAAACCTTGTATGGCACTCGTGTTGAGTACGAGCATCTAGCGCTAGCACCACAAACCTTGTATGGCACTCGTGTTGAGTACGAGCATCTAGCGCTAGCACCACAAACCTTGTATGGCACTCGTGTGGAGTACGAGCATCTAGCACCTGCACCACAAACCTTGTATGGTACTCGTGTGGAGTACGAGCATCTAGCACCTGCACCACAAACCTTGTATGGCACTCGCAACGAGTACGAGCATCTACCACCTGCACCACAAACCTTGTATGGTACTCGTGTGGAGTACGAGCATCTAGCGCTAGCACCACAAACCTTGTATGGCACTGCTCGTGGAGTACGAACATCTAGCACCTGCACCACAAACCTTTTATGGCACTCGTGTGGAGTACGAGCATCTAGCACCTGCACCACAAACCTTGTATGGTACTCGTGTGGAGTACGAGCATCTAGCGCTAGCACCACAAACCTTGTATGGCACTCGCAACGAGTACGAGCATCTACCACCTGCACCACAAACCTTGTATGGTACTCGTGTTGAGTACGAGCATCTACCACCTGCACCACACACCTTGTATGGTACTCGTGTTGAGTACGAGCATCTAGCACCTGCACCACACACCTTGTATGGTACTCGTGTTGAGTACGAGCATCTAGCACCTGCACCACACACCTTGTATGGTACTCGTGTTGAGTACGAGCATCTACCACCTGCACCACACACCTTGTATGGTACTCGTGTTGAGTACGAGCATCTACCACCTGCACCACAAACCTTGTATGGTACTCGTGTTGAGTACGAGCATCTACCACCTGCACCACACACCTTGTATGGTACTCGTGTTGAGTACGAGCATCTACCACCTGCACCACAAACCTTGTATGGTACTCGCAACGAGTACGAGCATCTAGCACCTGCACCACAAACCTTGTATGGTACTCGCAACGAGTACGAGCATCTAGCACCTGCACCACAAACCTTGTATGGTACTCGTGTTGAGTACGAGCATCTAGCACCTGCACCACAAACCTTGTATGGCACTCGTGTGGAGTACGAGCATCTAGCACCTGCACCACAAACCTTGTATGGCACTCGTGTGGAGTACGAGCATCTACCACCTGCACCACAAACCTTGTATGGCACTCGCAACGAGTACGAGCATCTAGCACCTGCACCACAAACCTTGTATGGTACTCGTGTGGAGTACGAGCATCTAGCACCTGCACCACAAACCTTGTATGGCACTCGCAACGAGTACGAGCATCTAGCACCTGCACCACAAACCTTGTATGGCACTCACGTGGAGTACGAGCATCTAGCACCTGCACCACAAACCTTGTATGGTACTCGTGTGGAGTACGAGCATCTAGCACCTTCACCACAAACCTTGTATGGCACTCGCAACGAGTACGAGCATCTAGCACCTGCACCACAAACCTTGTATGGCACTCGCAACGAGTACGAGCATCTAGCACCTGCACCACAAACCTTGTATGGCACTCGCAACGAGTACGAGCATCTAGCACCTGCACCACAAACCTTGTATGGCACTCGCAACGAGTACGAGCATCTAGCACCTGCACCACAAACCTTGTATGGCACTCGCAACGAGTACGAGCATCTAGCACCTGCACCACAAACCTTGTATGGCACTCGCAACGAGTACGAGCATCTAGCACCTGCACCACAAACCTTGTATGGCACTCGCAACGAGTACGAGCATCTAGCACCTGCACCACAAACCTTGTATGACACTCGTGTGGAGTACGAACATCTAGCACCTGCGCCACAAACCTTGTATGGCACTCGTGTGGAGTACGAGCATCTACCACCTGCACCACAAACCTTGTATGGCACTCGCGTGGAGTACGAGCATCAAGCGCTAGCACCACAAACCTTGTATGGTACTCGTGTGGAGTACGAGCATCTAGCGCTAGCACCACAAAACTTGTATGGCACTGCTCGTGGAGTACGAACATCTAGCACCTGCACCACAAACCTTTTATGGCACTCGTGTGGAGTACGAGCATCTAGCACCTGCACCACAAACCTTGTATGGTACTCGTGTGGAGTACGAGCATCTAGCACCTGCACCACAAACCTTGTATGGTACTCGTGTGGAGTACGAGCATCTAGCGCTAGCACCACAAACCTTGTATGGTACTCGCAACGAGTACGAGCATCTACCACCTGCACCACACACCTTGTATGGTACTCGTGTTGAGTACGAGCATCTAGCACCTGCACCACAAACCTTGTATGGCACTCGTGTGGAGTACGAGCATCTAGCACCTGCACCACAAACCTTGTATGGCACTCGTGTGGAGTACGAGCATCTACCACCTGCACCACAAACCTTGTATGGCACTCGCAACGAGTACGAGCATCTAGCACCTGCACCACAAACCTTGTATGGTACTCGTGTGGAGTACGAGCATCTAGCACCTGCACCACAAACCTTGTATGGTACTCGTGTGGAGTACGAGCATCTAGCACCTGCACCACAAACCTTGTATGGCACTCGCAACGAGTACGAGCATCTAGCACCTGCACCACAAACCTTGTATGGCACTCACGTGGAGTACGAGCATCTAGCACCTGCACCACAAACCTTGTATGGTACTCGTGTGGAGTACGAGCATCTAGCACCTGCACCACAAACCTTGTATGGCACTCGCAACGAGTACGAGCATCTAGCACCTGCACCACAAACCTTGTATGGCACTCGCAACGAGTACGAGCATCTAGCACCTGCACCACAAACCTTGTATGGCACTCGCAACGAGTACGAGCATCTAGCACCTGCACCACAAACCTTGTATGGCACTCGCAACGAGTACGAGCATCTAGCACCTGCACCACAAACCTTGTATGGCACTCGCAACGAGTACGAGCATCTAGCACCTGCACCAAAAACCTTGTATGGCACTCGCAACGAGTACGAGCATCTAGCACCTGCACCACAAACCTTGTATGGCACTCGCAACGAGTACGAGCATCTAGCACCTGCACCACAAACCTTGTATGACACTCGTGTGGAGTACGAACATCTAGCACCTGCGCCACAAACCTTGTATGGCACTCGTGTGGAGTACGAGCATCTACCACCTGCACCACAAACCTTGTATGGCACTCGCGTGGAGTACGAGCATCAAGCGCTAGCACCACAAACCTTGTATGGCACTCACGTGAAGTACAAGCATCTACCACCTGCACCACAAACCTTGTATGGCACTCGCGTGGAGTACGAGCATCTAGCATCTGCACCACAAACCTTGTATGGCACTCACGTGAAGTACAAGCATCTACCACCTGCACCACAAACCTTGTATGGTACTCGCAACGAGTACGAGCATCTAGCGCGAGCACCACAAACCTTGTATGGCACTCACGTGGAGTACGAGCATCTAGCGCTAGCACCACAAACCTTGTATGGCACTCACGTGAAGTACAAGCATCTACCTCCTGCACCACAAACCTTGTATGGCACTCACGTGGAGTACGAGCATCTAGCATCTGCACCACAAACCTTGTATGGCACTCACGTGAAGTACAAGCATCTACCACCTGCACCACAAACCTTGTATGGTACTCGCAACGAGTACGAGCATCTAGCGCTAGCACCACAAACCTTGTATGGCACTCACGTGGAGTACGAGCATCTAGCGCTAGCACCACAAACCTTGTATGGCACTCACGTGAAGTACAAGCATCTACCACCTGCACCACAAACCTTGTATGGTACTCACGTGGAGTACCAGCATCTAGCACCTGCACCACAAACCTTGTATGGTACTCACGTGAAGTACGAGCATCTACCACCTGCACCACAAACCTTGTATGGCACTCACGTGGAGTACGAGCATCTACCACCTGCACCACAAACCTTGTATGGTACTCGTGTGGAGTACGAGCATCTACCACCTGCACCACAAACCTTGTATGGCACTCACGTGGAGTACGAGCATCTACCACCTGCACCACAAACCTTGTATGGTACTCACGTGAAGTACGAGCATCTACCACCTGCACCACAAACCTTGTATGGCACTCGCAACGAGTACGAGCATCTAGCGCTAGCACCACAAACCTTGTATGGCACTCACGTGGAGTACGAGCATCTAGCGCTAGCACCACAAACCTTGTATGGCACTCACGTGAAGTACAAGCATCTACCACCTGCACCACAAAACTTGTATGGTACTCACGTGGAGTACGAGCATCTACCACCTGCACCACAAACCTTGTATGGCACTCACGTGGAGTACGAGCATCTAGCGCTAGCACCACAAACCTTGTATGGCACTCACGTGGAGTACAAGCATCTAGCACCTGCACCACAAACCTTGTATGGCACTCACATGGAGTACAAACATCTACCACCTGCACCACAAACCTTGTATGGTACTCACGTGAAGTACAAGCATCTAGCACCTGCACCACAAACCTTGTATGGTACTCACGTGAAGTACAAGCATCTACCACCTGCACCACAAACCTTGTATGGCACTCACGTGGAGTACGAGCATCTAGCGCTAGCACCACAAACCTTGTATGGCACTCACGTGGAGTACAAGCATCTAGCACCTGCACCACAAACCTTGTATGGCACTCACGTGAAGTACAAGCATCTACCACCTGCACCACAAACCTTGTATGGTACTCACGTGAAGTACAAGCATCTAGCACCTGCACCACAAACCTTGTATGGTACTCACGTGAAGTACAAGCATCTACCACCTGCACCACAAACCTTGTATGGTACTCACGTGGAGTACGAGCATCTAGCACCTGCACCACAAACCTTGTATGGTACTCACGTGAAGTACAAGCATCTACCACCTGCACCACAAACCTTGTATGGCACTCACGTGGAGTACGAGCATCTAGCGCTAGCACCACAAACCTTGTATGGCACTCACGTGGAGTGCAAGCATCTAGCACCTGCACCACAAACCTTGTATGGCACTCACGTGAAGTACAAGCATCTACCACCTGCACCACAAACCTTGTATGGCACTCACGTGGAGTACTGTCGTGTCCTCCTTTAAAGTGTCGTCCCTGGAGTGAGGAGCTCCGACACCCACATTATAATATTTTTTTTTTCCTCTCAATATTCTGGAGAATCCACCAGCTTCCGTCCAACACACTCCATCAGCCTATGGACACCTTTTCCTATCACTCTCACACTGTCGTACTATGCCCCCTTCTCATACTTCCCCAACGCAACATACTCAACAACTCTTGCTTCTAGAAATTAATAAAGAGTAATTTATTAAAATAAAAGTGTAACGTGTATGAGACGTGTATGTGAAGAAAATGTGTGACGTGTTCTATAAAGTGTGTAGACTCTGACTCTCAGACAGCAACCCAGTCAGCTGATCCCAGCAAAGATAGACCACAGCACGGTACGTCAGAACATGTACTTCTCACCCGTTGCCGAAACCATCTTGCCGGATACTGCTTTGCCTCTGTAGACCTCTGGTAATCCAATTTCATGAACATCCGAAATAGACACCGGTGGTATTAACAGTTAATCATGGACCAGGTTGCACTCTACACAATGTCCGTTCCTAACGTTCCTTAACAAACTGCACAAGTCTTTTGTAGTGTGTACGCAGTTAGTTAGTTAGTTAGTTAGTCGACAGATCATCCTCGTTGCACATCGAACCATTCAGTCCATAAGTGCTAATTACTAATGTTAATTGTTACTGTACTAACACTAGGTACTCTTAGCCGGTTCTCGGTTCGTTACTACTGTCTGATGCTGTGTGGTGCATCAGTATGCATCACTCTCTTTGATGAATCAATTTCCTTCTAGCGTAAGTTACGTTTCTGTATGCAACTTTATTGACTCTTGAACTGGTGTTCTTCAGAATGGGTTTTTTAATTCTTCCCAAAACTTGTAGAGTTTCCTTGGATCTGGTAGGGAACCTAGGATAGAAACAACACATCTGGTGATAGTACTAGTCACTGATCCCTTCGGCTGAGTGTAAGCCTATCACCTTGCTTAATGATCTTTAGCTAACTAGACTTAGTCACAGAGCAGATTAGCTACCCACCTAGAGCCGAATCAGGCTATGACAAAGAAAAAATCAGCAACCAGAATGCGGAACCCCGCCCACCAGGGACACCTACGGGAAGATCCCAATTATCCCTCATTACTCAATTCTCAACTAGTAAAGCTTATCAACACTTCACTAATCTATTTTAGCTAACAGAGCCAAGTATCACTTCACTACTCTAGCTAGTTTCCACTAACAGTGCTAATCATCACACTATAGTTTAACAAGGCTACTGCCTAAAGTAATTATAACGAATATATTATAATAGGTTATACCTTAAATGGCACTACTGCAGTCCTATCAATCATATCTACATCTGCCATTATAGGCACGTGCAAAATTAAGTCACTAATTAACACACGGTAGATATTATTTCCACTAAGCACTGCAGTGCCCTGGCACTCTGACTAGAGCATTTTTCAAGTCCCCCCTAGTTGATCCCAACTCGGGTTTATATGGCAAACTACCAAAGTTGGCCACGTGACGTTATCCTTTATGCCCCCACACAGGTGGCACCGTGGCAGATCATCCCTTGTCAAGAATCCATTTTCCTGGCTTTAGTCCTGTCAAAGTTGTCAGTAATAGTTTAGATTCTCAAACAAGCCAGCGAGTTTCTGTCGAGTTACAACAAAGAGTTGCAAATAACCGCGTCAATCCTCTCGATGTTTTTTTTCTTCTTTTTTTTTTTGTGTGTGCCGGAAACCAAGAATTGACAGATGCACTGTTTTCTCCCTAGTCGGGCACTTCCGACCTGTTGATAAACTGTCAATCTTCTGTTCCGTGGTGACAATCCCAGCAGCCATTTCCGTCTGATGTCCGGCAGTATAGATGACAAACGGAACCATTCCATATCCTAAGCCGACAATCATATGTGATTCTAACTGTTAATGAACTGCCAACTCGATGTATCCATTCCTTCTCACTCACCACCAAATGTGTTTATGGGCTGACCGCGATGTAACCTGTGCAGCTGTGTTTACTCTGTTAGTACGACTGTTGTGGCCTAGAAAATATACGCCACGCAAACGTCGGTATTATTATCTGGTTAACTCATGGCGAGCTCGTGACATAGGCCCCCTCTTAAGAGAGTAGTCCATCTCACTCTTCTCCACCATGAGTTAAATCCAGATGATTCATTCCTCTTCTTCAGGAGCTGGGTGTCTTGACAAGAAATCCGCTCCAACATTCTCCTTCCCAGGAATGTACTCTACTGTGAAATTATACGGTTGAAGTAACAACGACCACCGCATCAAACGTGCGTTGAGCTTCTGAGAAGTAGCCAGGAACATCAGGGGCTGATGATCCGACTGAACCCGAAACTTAACTCCATACAAATATGGCTGAAATTTTTGCACTGCCCATACGAGGGACAAGCACTCTCTCTCGACGGTTGAATAATTCCTCTCCGCCTGTAGAAGTTTCTTACTTGCGTATGCCACAGGTTTCAAAACCGAAGCATCGTCTTTTCCTTCCTGTAACAAAGCGGCTCCAATTCCAATCGCACTCGCATCCGTTCTCAACACAAATGGTTTGGAAAGGTCAGGGAGCTGTAATACAGGTTTGCTGACCAAGGCCTCCTTTAACTGACTATAGGCATTCTCACATTCTGGTGTCCAAATGATTTGATCCGGTAATCCCTTTTTCAAGGTTTCCGTCAACGGAGCTCCCAGTTCAGTGAAATGTGGGATAAATTTGTGGTAGAACCCACACAACGAGAGAAAAGATCGCACATCCTTCTTCGTTTTTGGCCTTGGTGCATTTCTGATTTTCTCCAGGTTCTTCTCTTCTGGGACAATGTGTCCTGGAGTGATGGTGTGACCTAGAAATTCCAGAGTCTGGTAACCAATCATGCACTTGGTTGGACGAGCAGTAAGCCCTGCTTCCTTGAGTCTATTAAACACTCTCTCCAAGGATTGTAAGTGGTCATCCAAGCTGTCACTGGAAATCAGAATATCATCCATGAATGAGATGATGGACGGATCCTGTAACGGATCTAGTAAAGTCCTCATCATGCGTGTAAACACACTAGGTGCATTGCTGAGTCCAAAGGGCATGACCTTGAATTCGTAGTGTCCACTGGGTGTACTGAAAGCTAACAGTGGTCGAATCTCCGGTTTGACTGGTATCTGATAGTACCCCCGACTCAGATCCACCTTTGAAAAGTACCGAGCCTTATGGAGCCTAGCGAATAACTGAGTTGGATTCGGCAAAGGTTCCACCTGAAACTGTGTATGACTGTTCAGCAGTCGGTAATCTATACACAACCTGTGTTCTCCACTTGGTTTGCGTAACAAAACTACCCCCGCATTGTATGGGGATGTGGATGGTGCAATCACGTCATCCTCCAGCAGTTTTTTTATTTCCTCCTCCAGGGCCTTTTCTTTAGAGAATGGCACTGGGTAAACCTTTTGGCGAACAGGCTCCTGTGTGGTCAAAGTCATCTCGAACTCAACCAACCTCGTTCGTCCAGGTTTATCAGTCAGTATCTCCTTATGAGACTTGAGAACCTGGGTTATCCTTTCCCTCTCCTGGGAGGTCAGATCAGGGTTCACTTGCACATCCCTATAAGTTTCCTGGTGTACTAAGGGATATTCCCTGCCCTCGCTGGTTCCCACTTCTGTCTCCACTGCAACTGCCATTGCCATGAGGTGAGCTGCCTTGTCTCCTGGTCTCTCTTCGTATTTCCGCAAGAGATTGATATGGAAAATCTTCGACTTTCCCCGGATCCGGATCTGATAGTTGGTTCTGGATATCACCCTTTCCACGGGAAATGGTCCTTGCCAACCTATCTCCAGTTTGTTGTTTCCCGTTGGGAGTAACAACAAGACTTTATCTCCTACCTCTAGAGATCTTTCTTTAGACCTACGGTTGTAGTAAGCCGCATGTCTTTTCCTGGCCTTTTTCAAGTTTTGATTTGCCAGAGTCCATCCCTTGTGGAGTTTTTCTTTCAGTTCCTCCACGTATTGATAGGATGAGATCACTTCTTCTGACGTCCCCTCTTCAGTCCAACTCCTCAACATGGCTTCCAACGGTCCTTTGATTGGACGACCAAACAGCAACGTAGCGGGTGGTAGTCCTGTTGAGCCATGAGGAACTTCCCGATAGGCAAAGAGTGCTGCTGGGATATATTCATCCCACCTATCAGGTTTTTCCTGCGCTAGTTTCCTGAGCATTGTCATCAACGTGCCGTTGAAACGCTCTACTTGTCCATTGGCTTGAGGGTGGTAAGGGCTGGTATGTATGTGGTTAGAGTGAAACACCCTAAATACCTCCTCCATGAGTTTTCCACAAAACTGAGATCCATTATCCGTCAGAATTTGATCCGGAAAGCCTAATCTGGTAAAGGCCTCCATCAGTGCGTCCGCCACTCTTTTCGAGTCAATCGTGGTCAACGGTATGGCTTCACCCCACATTGTACAGCAATCCACCATTGTGAGTATATACATGTTCCTCTTCCTAGTCCTGGGAAGTGGACCCACGATATCGATGGCTACCCTCTCGAAAGGAGAGTTCATGATGGGCATCTCACCCAACATCACCGGTGCTGTCCAGTGTTTCGGTGCCACCCTCTGGCACTCAGGGCATGACTTCACATACCGACGCACATCATCTGTCATTCCCGGCCAATAGTAGTGGCAGGAAATCCGCTGCATGGTGGCGGCAATACCCATGTGTCCACTAAAGGAGATGGTATGCCCCATATGAAGAATCTGGGACCGATGAGCTTTCGGGACGACCAACTGACCGTATAGGTTGTCTCCCCTTCCTGCTCTCCTGTAGAGTATCCTATTCTTCATGTAGTACTGCCCCCGTCCTGGTGGATCAGCACTTTTCTGCAGCTTTTTGTAGCAAGGACGTAAAGTATCATCCTCACTCTGGGCAGTTCGTAGCTCCCCCGGCATTGGGTTAGTCACAATTGCGTCTGCCTCTTCCGTTTTCGTCTGAGAGCGAGTCTGCATTGCTCCCATATGAATTGGCTCCCTGGGCATTCCCAGAAAGACATACCGGCAACCTAGGATGACTGGAAAAATGGGATCGGTCAATACAGCGGCCTTGATGGTGCCGGTGACGTACCGTGACCGAATCTCCACATTAGCAATGGGCAACTTCATGACTACAGCACTCTTCTGTGCAGGCTGTATATCCAAGGTTTCACCTGTGAATTGTTCTGGATGTACTAGATCCGCAGAAATCACGGCCTCCCCGTCCAGTCCTGTGTCGTATAAACACTCCACTTGACGACCGTTAACCTCTACCAATTCCACTACAGGTGGTTTTTCCTGGTCTGGAGTCTCTTCCTCGGCCTCGACCTGTTCGGTGGGCTCCACCTTAGGTTTCCCTGAGCACACGACGAATTGAGTGTCTCCTGACTTTCCCCTGCAGTCAATAGCATTGTGCGTGTTTGACTGACATTGGTTGCACCATTTCCCTGTCCTAGATTTTCTATTGTCGGACTTGAATGAGCTCTCCTGGTGGCGAGCTTCCTTGTTGACCTTGGCATTTTCCGTGACAACCTCCTTGGAAGTCACTTGACATGCTGCAAAGTGAGGGTTCTTAGCCTTCGATTTGCAGTCCCTCGTATTGTGAGAGGGTGACTTACAAATTGAACACCACTTCTCCGACCACGGTCGTTTAGGTGTAGAGCTTGAAGTGCTCTTGCTTCCCTCCTTCTTCTTCTCTGAACTATCCTCTGATTTTTGCCCATAAGGTTCCCACTTTTTGGTTCCTGAGTTTTTGGCTTTCTTCTTGTCATGTTTCTCTTGACTTTTGGTGTTGGTGGAAAGGTTTTCCCCTGCCTCCCCATGTACCTCGACGAACCGTTCTGCTAATTTATTCACGAGGTCAATACGTTCCGCTCCTTGTTCTCCCAGGAACGTCCTGAGAGGTTTAGACATTTGCTTCTTCAGCTGGTCGACCACCATGAGCTCTTCCAGACTCTCATAGTCATGTGCGAACCCAGCCAAATCCATCCACTTATGGAGATAAGATTTAAGACGCAAACTGTAGGCGGCAAACAACTCTCCCGGTTCTCGTTTCGCTGCTCGAAATTTTTTCCGGTAGGTATGTGACGTAACCTCGAATCGTTTCAGCAGAGCCGTCTTTAACTCATCATAATTGTTCTCATGTCCTGGTGGCAGGCGAGTATAAACCTCGTATCCCGTCCCGCGTAATCCCTGGGATAGCTTAAGATTCCATTTGTTACGCTCCAAACCCATAGCAACAGACATAGCCTCGAAGCGTTGAAGGTACTGGTCAATCTTCTCTTTGTCCTCCTCGTAGACCGCTAAAGGAAACTTCATAGCATGGTACCCATGTCCACCTACTGGTGTTGATCCTGGGATGGAGGAACCTCCAACTGCTCCCTCAGTTTCTCCATTAGATTGACTCTTGAGCTCGAGTTCCCGCATCCGGTACTCGTGCTCCCTTTTCTGTGCTTCCTGTTCAGCTTCTAATTTCCTAGCTGCTTGCTCAGCTTCAAATTTCCTAGCTGCTTGCTCAGCTTCCAATTTCCTAGCTGCTTGCTCAGCTTCCAATTCCATCCTTCTCAATTCCAACTCGGCCTTTCGATCTTCCCGTTCTGCTTGACGATACTCTCTCTCCACTTCCTGTATGTAATCCGTTAGAGCAGACCCCGCCAATCCCATTTCTTCCCCCCTTGCCTTTAATTCTGCTGTGCTAAGTTTAGGGGTGGCCATTATACAGAGAGGTAAGCTAGCAGGTCTAGTACAATATAACTGCAAATTACTATACAGATATATGAACAAGTACTATAAATCTAGATATACCACACACAGCACATTCACGCAGTGACAAGAGTAGAATCAGGACCACAGACCTATGCAGACGTGTGAAGTGTGAACAGGTAAGATATTAGTCCTAACCCCTATCCACATTCACTCTAGCTGGATTCTCCAAAATGATATCTCCCTCTTATAACTAAGGATCCCGTGTCAAAAGACCCCGTTGTCAGAAGATCCCACTGTCAAAGGTTCCTGCTTGCAGGAGATCTCGCTGTCCAAGGATTCCGTTTACGGGAGATCCCGCTGTCCAAAGATCCCGTTTACGAGAGATCCCGCTGTCCAAGGATCACGTTTACGAGAGATCCCGCTGTCCAAAGATCCCGTTTACGAGCCCCCAATAATGTCGTGTCCTCCTTTAAAGTGTCGTCCCTGGAGTGAGGAGATCCGACACCCACATTATAATATTTTTTTTTCCTCTCAATATTCTGGAGAATCCACCAGCTTCCGTCCAACACACTCCATCAGCCTATGGACACCTTTTCCTATCACTCTCACACTGTCGTACTATGCCCCCTTCTCATACTTCCCCAACGCAACATACTCAACAACTCTTGCTTCTAGAAATTAATAAAGAGTAATTTATTAAAATAAAAGTGTAACGTATATGAGACGTGTATGTGAAGAAAATGTGTGACGTGTTCTATAAAGTGTGTAGACTCTGACTCTCAGACAGCAACCCAGTCAGCTGATCCCAGCAAAGATAGACCACAGCACGGTACGTCAGAACATGTACTTCTCACCCGTTGCCGAAACCATCTTGCCGGATACTGCTTTGCCTCTGTAGACCTCTGGTAATCCAATTTCATGAACATCCGAAATAGACACCGGTGGTATTAACAGTTAATCATGGACCGGTTGCACTCTACACAATGTCCGTTCCTAACGTTCCTTAACAAACTGCACAAGTCTTTTGTAGTGTGTACGCAGTTAGTTAGTTAGTTAGTTAGTCGACAGATCATCCTCGTTGCACATCGAACCATTCAGTCCATAAGTGCTAATTACTAATGTTAATTGTTACTGTACTAACACTAGGTACTCTTAGCCGGTTCTCGGTTCGTTACTACTGTCTGATGCTGTGTGGTGCATCAGTATGCATCACTCTCTTTGATGAATCAATTTCCTTCTAGCGTAAGTTACGTTTCTGTATGCAACTTTATTGACTCTTGAACTGGTGTTCTTCAGAATGGGTTTTTTAATTCTTTCCCAAAACTTGTAGAGTTTCCTTGGATCTGGTAGGGAACCTAGGATAGAAACAACACATCTGGTGATAGTACTAGTCACTGATCCCTTCGGCTGAGTGTAAGCCTATCACCTTGCTTAATGATCTTTAGCTAACTAGACTTAGTCACAGAGCAGATTAGCTACCCACCTAGAGCCGAATCAGGCTATGACAAAGAAAAAATCAGCAACCAGAATGCGGAACCCCGCCCACCAGGGACACCTACGGGAAGATCCCAATTATCCCTCATTACTCAATTCTCAACTAGTAAAGCTTATCAACACTTCACTAATCTATTTTAGCTAACAGAGCCAAGTATCACTTCACTACTCTAGCTAGTTTCCACTAACAGTGCTAATCATCACACTATAGTTTAACAAGGCTACTGCCTAAAGTAATTATAACGAATATATTATAATAGGTTATACCTTAAATGGCACTACTGCAGTCCTATCAATCATATCTACATCTGCCATTATAGGCACGTGCAAAATTAAGTCACTAATTAACACACGGTAGATATTATTTCCACTAAGCACTGCAGTGCCCTGGCACTCTGACTAGAGCATTTTTCAAGTCCCCCCTAGTTGATCCCAACTCGGGTTTATATGGCAAACTACCAAAGTTGGCCACGTGACGTTATCCTTTATGCCCCCACACAGGTGGCACCGTGGCAGATCATCCCTTGTCAAGAATCCATTTTCCTGGCTTTAGTCCTGTCAAAGTTGTCAGTAATAGTTTAGATTCTCAAACAAGCCAGCGAGTTTCTGTCGAGTTACAACAAAGAGTTGCAAATAACCCCGTCAATCCTCTCGATGTGCCGGAAACCAAGAATTGACAGATGCACTGTTTTCTCCCTAGTCGGGCACTTCCGACCTGTTGATAAACTGTCAATCTTCTGTTCCGTGGTGACAATCCCAGCAGCCATTTCCGTCTGATGTCCGGCAGTATAGATGACAAACGGAACCATTCCATATCCTAAGCCGACAATCATATGTGATTCTAACTGTTAATGAACTGCCAACTCGATGTATCCATTCCTTCTCACTCACCACCAAATGTGTTTATGGGCTGACACGATGTAACCTGTGCAGCTGTGTTTACTCTGTTAGTACGACTGTTGTGGCCTAGAAAATATACGCCACGCAAACGTCGGTATTATTATCTGGTTAACTCATGGCGAGCTCGTGACAAGTACAAGCATCTAGCACCTGCACCACAAACCTTGTATGGCACTCACGTGAAGTACGAGCATCTAGCGCTAGCACCACAAACCTTGTATGGCACTCACGTGAAGTACAAGCATCTACCACCTGCATCACAAACCTTGTATGGTACTCGTGTGGAGTACGAGCATCTAGCGCTAGCACCACAAACCTTGTATGGTACTCGTGTGGAGTACGAGCATCTAGCGCTAGCACCACAAACCTTGTATGGCACTCACGTGGAGTACGAGCATCTAGCACCTGCACCACAAACCTTGTATGGCACTCACGTGGAGTACGAGCATCTAGCGCTAGCACCACAAACCTTGTATGGCACTCACGTGGAGTACGAGCATCTAGCGCTAGCACCACAAACCTTGTATGGCACTCACGTGAAGTACAAGCATCTACCACCTGCACCACAAACCTTGTATGGTACTCGTGTTGAGTACGAGCATCAAGCGCTAGCACCACAAACCTTGTATGGCACTCACGTGAAGTACAAGCATCTACCACCTGCACCACAAACCTTGTATGGCACTCACGTGGAGTACGAGCATCTAGCGCTAGCACCACAAACCTTGTATGGCACTCACGTGAAGTACAAGCATCTACCACCTGCACCACAAACCTTGTATGGCACTCACGTGGAGTACGAGCATCAAGCGCTAGCACCACAAACCTTGTATGGCACTCACGTGAAGTACAAGCATCTACCACCTGCACCACAAACCTTGTATGGTACTCACGTGGAGTACGAGCATCTAGCATCTGCACCACAAACCTTGTATGGTACTCACGTGGAGTACGAGCATCTAGCGCTAGCACCACAAACCTTGTATGGCACTCGCGTTGAAAATAGTCGGTGACGTTCTCGGACAGAAACAGTCTTTAGGTTCAAGTGGCAGAACTCGTGATGCAATAACCTAAGGTATACGGTAGGGGGGGGGGGGGGCTGAATGGTCTCGAGGTATGGTGTCTGCCTCGAGTGCTGGGGGTCCCGGGTTCAAGCCCCGATGAGGGCCGGGATTTTTTCACGTGGTCTTCTAGTAACAAAATTGCCCCTGGTCTCTGGGTAGTGAGATCAGACGCCCGTGTGTATTGTTGCGCACGTAAAAAATCCCTTGGCAGTTGGAAATCGAAAAAGATTAGTCTAACGGCGCTGCCCGGGCAAAATTTCGAGTTAAAAATCTACCCAAAGTATTTCAAGACCCTCGCCTGTGCTACGGGGTTCGTGCACTGAGCTGGGATTCTCCGGACTCAGGCTTGACATAAGAGTAGAACGGAGCACTTTTGGGTTACACCCGTGTGCTGTGATGTTGATCCGTGAACTAAACTAAACTAAACTAAACTAAACTAAACTAAACTAAACATGAGGTATGTGGTGTTGATCGGCTCCTGGCCGTCTTGACAGACTATAGTTTGTTACATTGCGCTACACACACACACAAAGGCATCATGCTACAATCAATGGCGGTAAGGCAAGGGATGCAATTTACCTGTCCACAGCACAAAGCCTGGGTTGAATTGTACGGACCATGTATCACCTATGCGGCATGATCCCTCTCCCGGCCTGCCTAGTTTAGTCCAGAGGAAATAATAAGCGTGGATCAAGACAAACTGCAGAAGCTGCCGGATCAACAAAGCAATGTTGTAACTGTCCGTCTGTCAGACCTTCCATCCTGGACCAATTGCCGGACAAAGCTTAGGGCCTGGTTTGCCCTGCCATGACATTTAATCTTTAGGTTGCAAATGCTCGCACTAGGGTAACGCGTATATCCTCCCACTGGCGCTTCTCTGCCCGAAGCCGTTGGCACAATGTGGGGTGTCGGGTTTGGTGAGGTCCAACATTTCTGCGCTAACAGAAAGCAGGTAGTACCGTCTACTGTCATAGGGTAGCTCAGTCATATCTGACTTAAGGTGTTAAGAAACAACGGAGACAGAGAGCGTTAACTTATCAAGATCTGGAACTCGCTGACTTGAAGTGGACATTAAACATCAACGGTCAAGTAACAACTGGATGGACCAGAAAGGTTCATGTTAGAACTCAGCTGAACAATATAAAATAACAACAAGTAATGCAGCTTTACAGAACTGAAATTACATAAAACATACGACATTGCGGCGACTAGCCTCCTGCAGCAAACAATACACAAAACACAACATGTAAACACGGGGAACTCACTACAGTGACTACTTTAAGGGATGATATGCGAATGACAAGAAGGGAATAATGAAAAAACAAAAATGAGAACAATGAAAAACATAATGAACTAATAAAACTGCATTATTTCGTGTTATTTTATATTGTATACATTTCTACAACACAACAGCAGTTCCACTAACTGTGCAGGACCCAGTGTGAGGACGTTAGTGCAAGAACTTACAGGCTGAGGCAATAAGATTTAAGAGAGCAGCCACTGTTTAGTGCCACGCCGTAGCAAACCCGTTAACCCCTGTTTTAAAATGGACCCTTCCACTCCCCTAGAGGTGTATTGAGTATACGGTGCCAGTCACGTATTTGTAGAGACCAGCAAGAACTCGTTTATGTTGTGTCATAGTTGTAAAGACCAGCAGACACTCTTATATGTTGTGTCATATTTGTATAGACCAGTAGGCACTCGTTTATGTTGTGTCATATTTGTATAGACCAGTAGGCACTCGTTTATGTTGTGTCATATTTGTAGATATCAGTAGGCACTCGTTTATGTTGTGTAATATTTGTATAGACCAGTAGGCACTCGTTTATGTTGTGTAATATTTGTATAGACCAGTAGGCACTCGTTTATGTTGTGTCATATTTGTATAGACCAGTAGGCACTCGTTTATGTTGTGTCATATTTGTAGATATCAGTAGGCACTCGTTTATGTTGTGTCATATTTGTATAGACCAGTAGGCACTCGTTTATGTTGTGTCATATTTGTATAGACCAGTAGGCACTCGTTTATGTTGTGTCATATTTGTAGATATCAGTAGGCACTCGTTTATGTTGTGTCATATTTGTATAGACCAGTAGGCACTCGTTTATGTTGTGTCATATTTGTATAGACCAGTAGGCACTCGTTTATGTTGTGTCATATTTGTAGATATCAGTAGGCACTCGTTTATGTTGTGTAATATTTGTATAGACCAGTAGGCACTCGTTTATGTTGTGTAATATTTGTATAGACCAGTAGGCACTCGTTTATGTTGTGTCATATTTGTATAGACCAGTAGGCACTCGTTTATGTTGTGTCATATTTGTAGATATCAGTAGGCACTCGTTTATGTTGTGTAATATTTGTAGATATCAGTAGGCACTCGTTTATGTTGTGTCATATTTGTAGATATCAGTAGGCACTCGTTTATGTTGTGTCATATTTGTAGATATCAGTAGGCACTCGTTTATGTTGTGTCATATTTGTAGATATCAGTAGGCACTCGTTTATGTAATGTGTCATGTTCATTTGCATGTACGTCATGTCCGGTCCACACCTACCTTTTGTTTGGCATTGACTCTGTTAAAAGGCAAGGGGGCCGATTTCAATGCGCCGGGTTTTACCCCATATCGCCTGGTCTCTTTCGCGGGACGGCCTGTCGAAAGTGTCGCACAGAGCGATAACCCCCAGGAGTCATCGAGTAAGCTGTACTCGTGAACAGAACGTCGAAACACGGATTCGAACCCACAACCTTAGGAGCTCGAGGCAAGCGGCTTATCCACTTTGCCAGGGAGGTTGCCTGTCTAACCGGTGCCAGTATGCAATGTATTCCCATGAAGTATTGTATTCCCATGAAGTATTGTATTCCCATGATGTACAGTATTCCCATGAAGTATTGTATTCCCATGATGTAGTGTATTCTCATGAAGTATTGTATTCCCATGATGTAGTGTATTCTCATGAAGTATTGTATTGCCATGAAGTATTGTATACCCATGACGTAGTGTATTCCCACGAAGTATTGTATTCCCATGAAGTATTGTATTCCCGAGATGTAGAGTATTCCCATGATGTAGTGAATTACCATGAAGTATTGTATTCCAATGATGTAGTGTATTCCCATGAAGTATTGTATTTCCATGATATAGTGTATTCCCATGAAGTATTGTATTCCCATGAAGTATTGTATTCCCGTGATGTAATGTATTCCCATAGTGTAGTGTATTCCCATGATGTGGTGTATTCCCATGATGTAGGGTATTCCCATGATGTAGTGTATTCCCATGAAGTATTGTATTCCCATGATGTAGGATATTCCCATTATGTAGTGTATCCCCGTGATGTAGTCTATTCACATGATGTAGGGTATTCCCATGATGCAGGGTATTCCGGTGATGTAGGGTATTCCCATGATGTAGGGTATTCCACGATGTAGTGTATTCCCACAATGTAGAGTATTCCCATGATGTAATGTATTTCCATGATGTAGTGTATTCTCGTGATGTAGTGTATTCCCGTGATGGAGTGTATTCCGGTGATGTAGTGTATTCCAATGATGTAGTGTATTCCCGTGATATAGTGTATTCCCATAAAGTAGTGTATTCCCATGAAGTTTTTTATTCCCATGATGTAGTGTATTCCCGTGATTTAGTGTATTCCCGTGATGGAGTGTATTCCGGTGATGTAGTGTATTCCCATGATGTAGTGTATTCCCATGATATAGTGTATTCCCATGATGTAAAGTATTCCCGTGATGTAGTGTATTCCCATGATGTAGTGTATTCCTTTGATGTAGTGTATTCCCATGATGTAGTGTATTCCAGTGATGGAGTGTATTCCGATGATGTAGTGTATTCACGTGATGTAGTGTACTCCCGTGAAGTATTGCATTTCCGTGATGTCGTGTATTCCCATGATGTAGTGTATTCCCATGAAGTATTGTATTCCCATTATGTAGTGTATTCCCGTGATGTAGTGTATTCTCGTGATGTAGTGTATTCCCATGATGTAGTGTATTCCCGTGATGTAGTGTATTCCCAGATGTAGTGTATTCCCGTGATGTAGGGTATTCCCATGATGTAGATTATTCCCATGATGTAGTGTATTCCCATGATGTAGTGTATTCCCATGATGTAGTGTATTTTCATGATGTTGGGTATTCTCATGATGTAGGGTATTCCCAGGATGTAGGGTATTCTCATGATGTAGTGTATTCCCATGATGTAGTGTATTCCCTTAATGTAGTGTAATCCCATGATGTAGTGTATTCCCATGATGTAATGTATTACCATGATGTAGGGTATTCCCATCATGTAGGGTATTCCCATGATGTAGTGTATTCCCATGAAGTATTGTATTCCCATGATGTAGGATATTCCCATTATGTAGGGTATTCCCATGTTGTAGTGTATGTCCATGATGTAGTGTATTCCCGTGATGTAGTGTATTCCCGTGATGTAGTGTATTCCCGTGATGTAGTGTATTCCTGTGATGTAGTGTATTCCCATGATGTAGTGTATTCTCGTGATGTAGTGTATTCCCGTGATGTAGTGTATTCCCGTGATGTATTATATTCCCATGATGTAGTGTATTCCCGCGATGTAGTGTATTCCCATGATATAGTGTATTCCCATGAAGTATTGTATTCCCATGATGTAGTGTATTCCCATGAAGTATTGTGTTCCCATGATGTAATGTATTTCCGTAATGTAGTGTATTTCCATGATGTAGTGTATTCCCATGATGTAGTGTATTCTCGTGATGTAGTGTATTTCTATGATGTAGTGTTTTCCCATGATATAGTGTATTCCCATGATGTAGTGTATTCTCATGATGTAGTTTATTCCCGTGATGTAGTGTATTCCCGCGATGTTGTATATTCCCATGTGTCAGCGTCTCAGAATTAGAGGTAACCTTCATTCGTCATTCTAACCGCTACAGTGAGTTTTTCTACATGCATTCAATAATATATTCAGCAGTCGCATGTAGGTACATAATATTTATTTATGCACAACGATAGTATCAACAACGTGCCCACACCCACATGGTTACTAATTTATCACAATCTATTATGTACATCAATGGCAAATTAACACTCAGCCATTCGTGCGCTCACAACACAATTCATCCTCATTCCCCGCACTTAACACTCGCTATCTTAACTCAGCAGGGCTAGCTTTCACACTGGCAATTAATACACTCGCTCGCACAATCGCACACATCTTTCCTCTAACGCGTCCCAGCCCAGTCTGAAGCCTTCTGGTGTTCGGCCCGATAGTCACGTAGTGCTTGATCGCGTGTCCCCTGTGATAGTCGTGCTGTGTCAGTTGTCTTGCCGTACTAGCTGTTCGGTCTGGTTTGTCTCAGGTCCTTCAGTGCAGGGTTGTGCTGTCGGTCAAGGACATAGTCTCGTCTATGCCCCTGTGTCCTGTTTATAACCTTGTGCCCTGTTTATAGCCGGGTCTTGTTGTCCCGTCTATTCACTCTGACTTTGACACTATTGACTCTGTGTGTATGTCTGTACGTGTGTTAAGGTGTGCGTTCATGTGTTTATATGCGTTTATATGCGTGTGTGTGTGTGTGTATGGACGAGTGTGTGTGTGTGTGCTCGTGTATGTATTGTATATCTTTGTATGTGCATGTGTAAGTGTGCATGCATGCAGTGTATGCGAGGGAGTGTATATTCGGGTGTTATGTGAGTACGTGTGAGTAAGTATATGGATGTGTGCAGGCGTGTGTATTGCGTTGGTATGATGTGTGTGTGTGTGTGTATGTACATGTGAGTGAGAGACAAGAGAGAGAGAGAGAGAGAGAGAGAGAGAGAGAGAGAGAGAGAGAGAGAGAGAGAGAGAGAGAGAGAGAGAGAGAGAGTTGAGGGCATGCATGTCATCTAACATGCTGATCCATATGTTTTGTGTATTCTCATTTTTTTTTCATATTATCATTTTGATGCACTTGATTTTAACATGCATAAAATTAATTCATGTAAATTACTGTAAAGAAAGTGAGAGAGTTAGTGAGTGTAAGTGAGAGAGAGAGAGAGTGAATGAGTGTGAGAGTGTGAGTATGTAAAGAGAGAGAGAGAGACAGAGAGAGAGAGAGAAAGAGAGAGAGAGAGAGAGAGAGAGAGAGAGAGAGAGAGAGAGAGAGAGAGAGAGAGAGAGAGAGAGAGAGTTGAGCCCACGCATGTCATGTAACATGCTATTCCATATTTTTCCATCTTTCATATTACGAGGTATCGTTTAATGCCACCTGATTGTCCTGTAACATGCCATTCCATATTTTTTTTCTTTTAATTCTCATCTTATCATTTTGTATACCACTTGATTTTATCATGTATAATATAACATTACTGTGATGTGAGTGAGAGAGAGAGAGAGAGAGAGAGAGAGAGAGAGAGAGAGAGAGAGAGAGAGAGAGAGAGAGAGAGAGAGAGAGAGAGAGAGAGAGAGAGAGAGAGAGAGAGAGAGAGAGAGAGAGAGAGAGAGAGGGAGAGAGAGAAAAAAAAGAGAGATTTGAATTGCATCACTAATTTTTACGCTACATAATGTATATGTACAATTTTTTCTCCACTTCTTGCAACTGCGAGAATTCTCACGACAATCGTCAGTGTCTAAATTGTGTGTAAAGTGTAGGAGTTTGTTCTTATTAGTTTCAGTAATCATGTGAGGCATCATGTATTTGTCTATATGTGAGGATGTATGTATGGGTGTGTATGTGAGGGATATGTGTGTGTGTGGGGGGGGATGTGTGTGTGCCTATGTAAGAGAGAGAGAGAGCGAGAGCGAGAGCGAGAGAGAGAGAGAGAGAGAGAGAGAGAGAGAGAGAGAGAGAGAGAGAGAGAGAGAGAGAGAGAGAGAGAGAATTCAGTGCTCGCATGTCCTGTAACATGCCATTCCATATTCTTTGTGTATTTTCATCTTTCACATTATCATTTTGTATGTATGACACTTGATTTTATCATGTATAATATAACATTACTGTAATGTGAGTGAGAGCGCTAGTGAGTGAGAGAGAAAGAGAGAGAGAGAGAGAGAGAGAGAGAGAGAGAGAGAGAGAGAGAGAGAGAGAGAGAGAGAGAGAGAGAGGGGGGGGGGGGGAGAGAGTTGAATTGCATCACTAATTTTTAAGTTACAAAATGTATATGTACAATTTTTCTCCATTTTTTTTACAATTTTGCGACAATGCTCACGACAATCGTCACTGTATGTGTGTGTAAAATGTGGGAGTTTGATCATAATAGTAGGTTGGGGGATCGGGGGATGTGTGTGTGGGTGGATTCGTGATGTGTGTGGGTGGGCGGGGTGGGTTTGTGTGGGTGGGTGGGGGATTTGTGTGTAGGTGCGTGCGAGATGTATGGGTGTATGGGGAGATGTGTTTGTGAGTGGGGATGTGTGTTTGTCTAGGTGGTTGTGGGTGAGTGGGTGGAGGAGGATATGTTGGTGGATGATTGATGGTGGGTTATGGGATGGGTGGGGGTATATGTGTGGGTGGGGAGATGTGGGTGTGGGGATATGTGGTGGGTGGGAGATGTGTGCAGGTGGGGATGGTTGTGGGTTTGAGGATGTGTATGTGGGTGTGGGATGTTTGGGTGGATGGGTGGGGAGTGTGTGTGGATGAGAGATGTGTGGGTGAATGTGTGTGGGGGATGTGTGTGGGTTGGGGGAGGGGTGCGTGATGAGTGTGGGTGATGGATTTGGAGATGTGTGTGTGGGTGGGGGATATGTCTGGCTGGGTGGGTGTGTGTGTGGCTGGATGGAGGATGTATGTGTGGGTAGTGAGGGTGACTGTAGTTGGGGGATGTGTGGATGGGTAGGAGATGTGTGGATAGATGTGTGTGTGGGTGAGGGATGTGTCTTTGGGATGTGTGTGGGTGTGGTATTGTGTGGGAGGGGAGCTGGGTGTGGATAAATGATGTTTGTGTGGGTAAGTGAAGGTGTGGTTGGGTTTGTGGGTGGGTGAATGATGTGTGTGAGGGTGGGGGATGTTTGCTTAGATGGGTGGTTGGGATGTGTGAGTGTGGGTGGGTAGATAGGAGATGTATGTGTTGATGAGTGGGTAAGGGAGTGTGGGTGTTAGTGGTTGAGGGATAAGTACGTGTGTCTAGGGATGTGTGAGGGGATGAATGTATGGGTTGTGTGTGCGTGGATGGGAGGTGTGTGTTTGTGAATGGGGAATGTGTTGGTGGGTGGGGATGTGTGTGAGGGATGTTTGTATGGGTGGGGAGATTGTGCGTGGGTGGGGATGTGTGTGTATATGGGTAAGGGTGTGTGGTTAAGGGATGTGTGGCTGGGGGAATGGGTGGATGGAGGATGTGTGGTTGGGTGGAGGATGTGTGGTTGGGTGGAGGATGTGTGGGTGGGTGATTGTATATGAGTAAGGGTGTGTGGTTAAGTGATGTTTGGTTGGGGGATAGGTGGGTAGAGGATGTGTGGGTGGGTAGAGGATATGTCGGTGGGTGAGTGTGTGCAGGTTAGGAGATGGTGGGGGGGGTGTTTGTAGGAGTGGGCTCGGGATAAGTGAGTGGGCTGGGGGAGATGGGAGATTATGTGGGTGAGTGCGGAATTTGTGTGTGGGTAGGTGCGGAATATGTGAGTTGACGGGGAGATGTGTGTGTGGCTGAGGAATGTGTGTTTGGTTGGGTGGTTGGAGGTGTGTGGGTGGAGGAGGATATTGGGTGAGTGATTGTTGGTGGGAAATGGGACGGGTAAAGGATATGTGAGTGGGTGGGGAGATGTGTGTAGGTGGGGGATGTGTGGGTTATTGAATGTATGTGTGCTTGGGGTGTGGGTGGATGGGATGTGTGGTGGATGAGAGGTGTGTGTTGGTGGGGAGATGTATAGGGATGTGATGGAGGGTGGGGGAATGTATTGTATGTGTGTGTGGTTGGGTGGGGGAGTTGGAGTGAATGGGGGATGTGTGGGTGGGTGGTGGATGTGTCTTATAACATAGTCATATGCATTGTTTATGTTTACAAAATTCATGTGACAATGTTTTTTTTCCTATGCACTGTTCATGAAAGAAAGATGAGAGATTGGAAGGGCCGAATGTAAGACGGGCCTGCGTGCCCAATTTGTTACCCTTTGAAAATAAAGTCTGTTCGTTCGTTCGTTCGTTCGTCTATGTCCTGTCTTTGACATCTCTATTGTCCTGTCTATGACATCTCTATTGTCCTGTCTAAGACATCTCTATTGTCCTGTCTGACATATCTATCGTTCTGTTTCTGACATATCTATTGTTCTGTATATGTCCTGTCTGCACGCCCCAACACGCTGACATTCTCCCCTCATCCCCCCTTTTGTGTCACTAAATTTCTTATAAGAATCAGTGACACAATGTGTTTTATACTTCTAATTAGTCTGAACTAATTTGTCAGTGGGTTGTGGGAATTCGTCAGTCGTAACTGTTAGGTTGGGTACAACTGTAGTTTGTAAGGGTCTGATATTCTGTTGAAACACATACCTACTGGTGTATAATCAGCTTAACACTCTTGGTATGTTGCAAACAGTCTATTATTCTCACCCATTTTACTGCTGGAGACTGTTAAAAGGCCCAAGGTACCATTGACTTACATTTATGGTTTCCCATTAAATTGCAAAACCACTCATACACCCAATGTGGTGTCCAGAAACAATTGTCTCTGTTTAAGGAGACTAATCACGGGTATAAAACCCATGGTCCCCATAAAATGTTCATTCAACATGTTTCTTCAAGATATGTGTATACTGGTATACCCCTATCTCACTTCCGCTTGTTGGCAGTGATTCTCTTGTAATATCTCTTGTTTCCCCTCATTAACCACTTATGTCCCTTGTATAAGTGTGATCTCCCCTTCAAAGGATCCTAGTGTCTGCATGTTATGTGTTAATATAATGTTAGTGTAAGTGATTTCTTTATAATATTGTGTTTGTAAATTACAAACATGGGTGTATGTTTATAATCTGTGTAATATTCTTATTCAAGTGTCATCAGATAGGTTTCTGCATCTCACAAATGATTTTATATTTATAATTTCTGAGATGAGTCTCCGAGCTGTGATTCGTGAATATATTCCTATCGGTGTAGTGTTTACATAATGTTTACACATATAAAAACAAATTGACAAGTTAAATGTGATGCAAGAGACGTATACAAAATATTAAGCTGAGGCGTATGTGCATAATATATGCACTTTTGTTTACAAACCCTCATTTAATACATTCGGACTGGCTTGCATTCCCTTTTCACTCGTTCATTCACACTGCATGTATATGTTAAATATCGTTATCTTGTTAAGATCGTCAAACTATTAAGTTAAGGTGAAAAAAGTTGCAAAATTTGTAATTTAAATGTTTTAAGCAAATGAATGTCTCAATGCATACGAAAATCTTGAGGTGACAAAGATTATTAGCTTACATTTTACATGTTTGAATCAAATGAAAGTCTTAATAAAACAAACAATGCAATTGAACAATAAACCCCCCCCCCCCCCCCAAAAAAAAAAAATGCTTATGCTTTAAGCTTTTCATGCTTTCATATCTCTTAATTATTTATATATATATATACTGGATTTAGTTAATCGTTGTATTCATGTTATGAGTAGGAACACTGATCTAATAGTTCTGATTTGTTATGTTATGATTTGGAACAAAACTTACCAATAATAAAGATATGATTACCACACTTTGTTTTGTTGTTCTTTATTTAAAGAAAATAAAATATGTCTGACTATGAAACTTCATTAAAAGTAGTAATATATAACTAAAATAACTAATACTAAGTTGATCTAGACGACTGGTGGTGTTGTTGACTGGTAGATCTCGTTGACTGGTAGGTCCGAAGGTCTTTTAAGCAGGTCAGCAATAATGTTCTTTGATCCCTTAATATGTCTGATGGAAAATGAGTAGTCTTGTAACAATAGTTCCGATCAATATATTCTATTGTTTTTGGGCTGTCCTTGTTGTATTACAAGCAATGGAGAATTATCTGTCTCGATGAGGAAGTGTGTTCCGGCAAGGTACTTCGTCAGTTTAGTGATGCAGTACACAATCGCCAGGGCTTCAAGCTGTGAAACACCTACCGAGATTCGGCTAGGGTGAGTTTTCTACTCACATAAATTACTGGATGATTTATTCCGTTGTAAGTCTGGAGTAGGATCCCTGAGATTGTTGTGGCACTGGCATCTGTCCTTAGGATATAAGGAATGTCCTTGTTAGGCAAGCGAAGGATAGGTACATTGGAAAAATAATGTTTAATTTGTGATATTGCATTTATTAAAGTAGCACTCTGAACATAAGTTTTTGTTTTTGATCTTAAAAGATCTGAAAAACCACTTGTCAACTGTGTCAATATGGTGAGTCCAAATAATTTGACTCTATCAAAAACTTGTTTTAAACTTTGCGTCTGGGTTAACTTTTTGGAAAGTATACCTGGCTGACGTTGTACTAAGTCAGCAAAATGTTTAACCCAGCGAAATGGGATGGAAACTTCGGTTTTAAATAGAACATCAAATTGAAATGATGGTGAATGATTTCTTAATAATGATGTTGTCACCATAATTAATTGATTTATAAGTAGCAATATGGTTGCTGTTGACTGAAGTTGGTATGTGTACAGTGCTATCAATAATGTCATTAGTAACATCAATAAAGAAACTGATATGGAGATGGTAGCATTATATACTGGTAAGTTTCTGTCTTTAAATCTGTCTTTTCTATTATGTCCCTTGGAGAAATTGTTATTGTCTTGTGTGTTTACATCTGTGTTTTTCAGACAGTGTTGTCTGTCTGTACAGGACTGTAGGGCATTTGCTTCCCGTTCTAAGTGTGGTGTTTGTGGTTGTTTTGTTTGCATATCGTCTGTCTGCGTTGTTTTGCTGTGAAGTTGCATTACTGGTAGCACAAACTTCCGTAAGTGTAACAATCTGGTCACTAACAGTTTTATTTGGCAAACCAAAATGATCCACTTGGGAGGAATTTACGTCATGTACCTTTTTAAGTTCTGTCGTCTTGTGACTAGCAGTGTCCCTTGGGTTTATTGGCTGAAGTTGCTGTTCTTGATCATTTACATTTTGATTTGTTGCAGTTTTTTCACTGCAATATCTTTTTGATGCCTTTTTTTCAGGCATTAATTTCTTTTTGGGTACAGTTTTTAATGTCTGGTAAGCATCCTAAAATCAAATCTGTACATGGAATCTCTAATACTGCACAGGTAAATGTCCCTGATAGAAATGGTGTACAAATATGTGCAATTGCCTAGTGGATATTTTTCCACATTGCCAGAAAATGTTCGGCACTTTACAAACTCGCCTGTATAATGTTCTGTATTTACAAAATCTTTTCTAAGGCCAATCAAAGCGCTGCCAGAATCGATAAGTTCATGGCAGGTTTTATTGTTTACTAACCCATTGTGGAAGTTTAGTTTTCCTCTGGGGGAACTAACAGCATTGCCATTTTCACATAGGTATGCCCAAATTCTAAAACGCCATCATCATGACATTATTCACACATCTGACACTTATCATAATTGAATATGTCAATCGCTGCAAGAGCATTGTCTTCTACTTCTGCACTCTCTCCGCATTCACTTTCACTTTCTGACGAGGTGTCAATTAGTGCTGCATTTGCACTTCTTAACATTCGGCGACCCTCACATTTGCTGAATAGTGTCCCAGACTTTTACAGAAGAAGCATTTAACCGCTCTCTTATAATTGTTTTTCTTGGTCTGTTGTTTGTTGACCATCATTTTTAAGTGAGCTGGATACCACGGATTCTGATCGCATATCTGAAACTGATGGTGTGACAGTTTTCAGTATGGACATTGTGGTAAGTTTGTCTTTGGTTTACTTTTATACGTGAATGGTCTTGATTGTTTGACCTTTGCTGCAGCTACTATGCATTTTCACTGGTGTTTAATGAGAAAATGTCTCTGTTTGATGTGAAGTACGCAGATCCCTTTCGTTCTAACTGCTCAATAGATTCACAATCGGATTGTTGCAAACATTTAGCAAATGGTTTTGGAATAGATTATATAATTTTATCCATTATCATTAAATCTCTCAATTTCTCAAAACTTTTGTTCACTTTCGTAGCATTTATCCATTTATTAAAACTATCCTGCACTTGTGATACATAGTCAATGAACGTTTGGTTAGCTTTAGGCTTTAACTTAGAAAATTGGACTTGATAACCAGGGGCATCTAGCAAGTAATGTTGCATGATTCTTTGATGGATGTAATCATAGTCTTTTCTAAGTTCTTGTGGTATCGACTCAATGACTTTTAAAGGCTCTAAAGCAAGATTGAGCATATAGATCATCGCCAAATGTTCTTTTGGGATCTCATGGTATTGCATTTGGGTCTCAAAATTCTCAGACCAGGCTGAGATGAAATCTCCTGCACAGAATGGTTTTACAATACCCTTATATTTAGAAAATTTGTGTTCTTCTTCCTTGCTCTTCAATTTACTGGTCGCAATATGTACTTGTGACTCACCCTCTAGTTCTTTCATCTTTATCTGCGTCTCAGACTCTAACTTCTTTTGTTTGGTTTTTTCTGCTATTTGTAGCTCTTTTTCTTTCATTGTCATCTCTGCCACGTTCTTTGTATGTAAGCGTCCTGTGCTCTTTCTTCTCTTCTGCGGTACAGAAATTTTTTTGACTCTACTTTCAGCCCATTCTGCAAGCTTATCCTCCTGAATAACCTAAGTCTTTGCCAGATTCTACACAATCTTTCAATGTTGACATTTTCACAGTATTTTCTTATAACAATTTCAATGCAAAATAATTTGTTACGTTCAATTACATCAAATGAGTACGTGGTAATAATTTACAATGTTATATACAGAAAAACCAACTGAGTGCTGCTTTAATCAGCAATATCAATATCGAGGTACTTATCTGGACTTGGGGGTTCTTTTTCTAGTGCCCCGACTTGTTCAACTTCTGTTAGGAGAAATACACATTTCAGAAGTATGACATATATCTAAGGGTGTACATTTTTCCTGTGGTTGGAATAACAAAAATTTGTATCGTGCAAAATTGTGTCTGTCCAATGTTAAAATTTAGAGGAAAGATTTATGTTATATTATTCTTAAATGCAATTATATGTAATTTCCGTAGGTCGTATTGTTATCCGTCTAATTCCTCTAATTGTCGTTGCTTCGCTGAGTAGTAGTACTATTTCATGTCTTACTACTAGCGCCGTGGGTTTAACTCTGTAAGATTTTCACTTACTACTTCACAAAATACTAGCGTCTTGGGTTTAAATCTGTAAGATTTTCACTTACTACTTCACAAAATACTAGCGTCGTGGGTTTAAATCTGTAAGATTTTTACTTCTGACACCAATATACTAGCGTCGTGGGTTTAAATCTGTAAGATTTTTACTTCTGACACTAAAATAAACTCGCCTGTCAGCGTCTCAGAATTAGAGGTAACCTTCATTCGTCGTTCTAAACGCTACCGTGAATTTTTTCTACATGCACTCAATAATATAATCAGCCGTCGCATGTAGGTACATAATATTTATTTATGCACAACGATAGTATCAACAACGTGCGCACATGGTTACTAATTTATCACAAATATGTTATGTACATCAATGGCAATTAACACTCAGCCATTCGTGCGCTCACAACACAATTCATCCTCATTCCCCGCACTTAACACTCGCTATCTTAGCTCAGCAGGGCTAACTTTCACACTGGCAATTAATACACTCGCTCGCTCAATCGCACACATCTTTCCTCTAACACGCCCCAGTCCAGTCTGAAGCCTTCTGGTGTTCGACCTGATAGTCACGTGCTGCTTGACCGCGTGTCCCCTGTGATAGTCTTGTTGTGTCAGTTGTCTTGCCGTACTAGCTGTTCGGTCTGGTTTGTCTCAGGTCCTTCAGTGCAGGGTTGTACTGTCGGTCAAGGACGTAGTCATGTCTATGTCCCTGTGTCCTGTTTATAACCTTATGTCCTGTTTATAGCCGGGTCTTGTTGTTCCGTCCATGTCCTGTCTATGACATCTCTATTGTCCTGTCTATGACATCTCTATTGTCCTGTCTATGACATCTCTATTGTCCTGTCTATGACATCTCTATTGTCCTGTCTATGACATCTCTATTGTCCTGTCTATGACATCTCTATTGTCCTGTCTATGACATCTCTATTGTCCTGTCTATGACATCTCTATTGTCCTGTCTATGACATCTCTATTGTCCTGTCTATGACATATCTATTGTCCTGTCTATGACATCTCTATTGTCCTGTCTATGACATCTCTATTGTCCTGTCTATGACATCTCTATTGTCCTGTCTATGACATCTCTATTGTCCTGTCTATGACATCTCTATTGTCCTGTCTATGACATCTCTATTGTCCTGTCTATGACATCGCTATTGTCCTGTCTATGACATATCTATTGTCCTGTCTATGACATCGCTATTGTCCTGTCTATGACATCTCTATTGTCCTGTCTATGACATCTCTATTGTCCTGTCTATGACATCTCTATTGTCCTGTCTATGACATCTCTATTGTCCTGTCTATGACATATCTATTGTCCTGTCTATGACATATCTATTGTCCTGTCTATGACATCTTTATTGTCCTGTCTATGACATCTCTATTGTCCTATCTATGACATCTTTATTGTCCTGTCTATGACATCTCTATTGTCCTATCTATGACATATCTATCGGTCTGTCTATGACATCTCTATTGTCTTGTATATGTCCTGTCTGCACTTCCCAACACACTGACACCATGGTATAGTGTATTCCCATGTAGTATTGTATTCTCATGATGTAGTGTATTCCCATGAAGTAGTGTATCCCCATGAAGTATTGAATTCCCATTATGTAGTGTATTCCGAATGATGTAGTGTGTATCCGTGATGTAGTGTATTCCCGTGATGTAGTGTATTCCCGTGATGTAGTGTATTCCCATGATGTAGTTTATTCCCATGCTGTAGTGTATTCCCATTGTGTAGTGTATTCCCATAATGTAGTGTATTCCCGTGATGTATTGTATTCCCATGATACAGTGTATTCCCATGAAGTATTGTATTTCCGTGATGTAATGTATTCCCATGAAGTATTGTATTCCCATGAAGTATTGTATCCCCGTGAAGTATTGTATCCCCGTGAAGTATTGCATTCCCGTGAAGTATTATATTCCCGTGAAGTATTGTATTCCCATGATGTAGTGTATTCCCGTGAAGTTTTGCATTCCCGTGAAGTTTTGCATTCCCGTGAAGTATTGTATTCCCATGATGTAGTGTATTCCCGTGATGTAGTGTATTCCCGTGATGCAGTGTATTCCCATGAAGTAATGCATTCCCATGAAGTATTGTATTCCCGTGATGTAGTGTATTCCCATGATGTAGTGTATTCCCATGATGTAGTGTATTCCCGTGATGTAGGGTATTCCCATGATGTAGTGTATTCCCATTATGTAGTGTATTCTCATGATGTAGGGTATTCTCATGATGTAGGGTATTCCCATGATGTAGTGTATTCCCGTGATGTAGTGTATTCTTGTGATGTAGTGTATTTCCGTGATGTAGTGTATTCCCAAGATGTAGGGTATTCTCATGATTAGTGTATTCTCATGATGTAGTGTATTCCCAAGATGTAGGGTATTCTCATGATGTAGGGCATTCTCATGATGCAGGGTATTCCCATGATTAATGTATTTTCATGATGTAGTGTATTCCCATTATGTAGTGTATTCCCGTGATGTAGTGTATTCCCGTGATGTAGTGTATTCCCGTGATGTAGTGTATTCCCGTGATGTAGTGTATTCCCATTATGTAGTGTATTCCCGTGATGTAGTGTATTCCCGTGATGTAGTGTATTCCCGTGATGTAGTGTATTCCCGTGATGTAGTGTATTCCCATTATGTAGTGTATTCCCGTGATTTAGTGTATTCCCGTGATGTAGTTTATTCCCGTGATGTAGTGTATTCCCATTATGTAGTGTATTCCCGTGATGTAGTGTATTCCCGTGATGTAGTGTATTCCCATTATGTAGTGTATTCCCATTATGTAGTGTATTCCCATTATGTAGTGTATTCCCATTATGTAGTGTATTCCCGTGATGTAGTGTATTCCCGTGATGTAGTGTATTCCCGTGATGTAGTGTATTCGCATTATGTAGTGTATTCCCGTGATGTAGTGTATTCCCGTGATGTAGTGTATTCCCATTATGTAGTGTATTCCCGTGATGTAGTGTATTCCCATTATGTAGTGTATTGCGGTGATGTAGTGTATTCCCGTGATGTAGTGTATTCCCGTGATGTAGTGTATTCCCGTGATGTAGTGTATTCCCATTATGTAGTGTATTCCCGTGATGTAGTGTATTCCCGTGATGTAGTGTATTCCCATTATGTAGTGTATTCCCGTGATGTAGTGTATTCCCGTGATGTAGTGTATTCCCGTGATGTAGTGTATTCCCGTGATGTAGTGTATTCCCGTGATGTAGTGTATTCCCGTCATGTAGTGTATTCCCGTGATGTATTATATTCCCATGATGTAGTGTATTCCCTTGATGTAGTGTATTCCCGTCATGTAGTGTATTCCCGTGATGTAGTGTATTCCCGTGAAGTATTGTATTCCCGTGATGTAGTGTATTCCCGTGAAGTATTGTATTCCCGTGATGTAGTGTATTCCCGTGATGTAGTGTATTCCCATTATGTAGTGTATTCCCGTGATGTAGTGTATTCCCGTGATGTAGTGTATTCCCGTGATGTAGTGTATTCCCGTGATGTAGTGTATTCCCGTGAAGTATTGTATTCCCGTGATGTAGTGTATTCCCATGATGTAGTGTATTCCCGTGATGTAGTGTATTCCCGTGAAGTAGTGTATTCCCGTGATGTAGTGTATTCCCGTGATGTAGTGTATTCCCATGATGTAGTGTATTCCCGTGATGTAGTGTATTCCCGTGAAGTATTGCATTCCCGTGAAGTATTGTATTCCCATGATGTAGTGTATTCCCATGATTTAGCGTATTGCGATGACCATAATGACAGATATCGTGGCGGGTGTTGTCTGGCAAAGTGGTCTTTGTGAATTCTGAATGTCAGTGACTACACCTTCAGTGAGGGTTGTATCCTGGTGTCTGCTGCGCTTCTTGTGTTTTCGCTTAATTGCACCACGCAGTTGGTTCACAAATTGATTTTGATTGATGGACTGGGTGATTGATTGCTAAGACAGTTCATAAATAAGGTTAGTTTAGTTTAGTTTAGTCAATAGATCAACATCACGGCACATGGGTGTAACCCATAAGTGCTCTGTTCTTCTCCTACCTCAAACCTGAGAAACTCAGCTCAGTGCACGAACTCCGTAGCACCGGCGAGGATCCTGAAATACTTTTGGTAGATTTTTAACTAAAAATTTTGCCCGGAAGCGCCGTTAGGCTACTCTTTTTCGATTTCCAACTGCCAAGGGATTTTTTACGTGCGCAACAATACACACGGCCGTCCGATCTCACTACACAGAGACCAGGGGAAATTTTATTACTAGAAGTTTACGTGAAAAAATCCCGGTCCTCACCGGGGCTTGAACTCGGGGCCTCCAGCACTCGAGGCGGACACCATACCTCGAGACCATGCAACCCCCCGCAGTTCATAAATAAATTTACATGCACTGTTTGGCACTAATAGAAGGAGAAGAAAGAAGTAGAGAGCAGCTCTACCAGTCTCAGAAAGTCGTTACTGTAACTCATGCGTGACCGGGCAAGAAATCATTCGTTACTGTACACCTGATTCACATGTCCTGTCTCACACAGTTGTTACTGTAACTCATGCAGAAAATCATGAGTATCTGTTACTTCATATCCACGTCACTTGCTGGCGAAGTGGATAGAGAACTGCGCTGGTAATGTCATGAGCAGGGCTTGACGCGGGTTCAAAGCCTGGGCTCGTCGCTGGCCAAAGTGAGGGACAGATTGGCCACCAATACTTCCCTGCTCGCTGGCCTACAACATGTGAAAGTGGTATCACATCACAGGCCCATCGCAGAAAACTGCTTCGGAGGTGTAGTAGCAGCAGTAGTAGTAGTAGTAGTAGTAGTAGTAGTAGTAGTAGTAGTAGTAGTAGTAGTAGTAGTAGTAGTAGTAGTAGTAGTAGTAGTAGTAGTAGTAGTAGTAGTAGTAGTAGTAGTAGTAGTAGTAGTAGTAGTAGTAGTAGTAGTAGTAGTAGTAGTAGTAGTAGTAGTAGTAGTAGCAGTAGCAGTAGTAGTAAGGAAGAAGAAGGAGGGCGACACCTTGGACAGTCAACATGATTTACCTCAACGTTTTGCTAGAACTCCCATGTCTACAACATCAGCCAGACAGAAGAGCCCTGGATCAAGCAGAAACATTTAAGAGACTCACGGATCTACCAATGTACCGGAGGTTTAATGAACTTGGAAGGGGAATACTAAGGTGAAACAACTTTGTAGAATCTGCAAAAAGAAACACTGGGGCAGATCCAATACTCAGCATAACAACGGCTAAACCCATCAATAGTTTAAACAGACTACCAGCTTGGAGACAACAGCGCCAGTCTGAGATGATAGACAACATTGCTGTTACTGAGAACAAGAACATTCAGAATGAATTAGAAAGAAGCAAAACAATAATAAACTTTACAGAAGAACATTACCCAAACAGCACTTGGACTCATGCACATACAGACGGATCAGCAAAACACTCAACAGGAAATGGAGGTGGGGTTATTCTTCTGAATCTAAAAAATGGTGCAAAGAAGACACAGTCAGTAGCTGCTGGAGTGTCCTCGAGTAACTTCAGAGCAGAGACAGAGGCTTTAAAAGCTGCGGCAGTTGGTGTTGGTGGAGAAAAATAAAGAGAAACATATAGCTCTCTTTACGGTGCAGGAGCAGAAACCGTACAGAACTAGCAACAATAGACGAACTATGACAGACAATTGTTGTGATACTATGGATTCCTTCTCAGAACTAGCAAGACTAGACGAACTATGACAGACAATTGTTGTGATACTATGGATTCCTTCTCAGAACTAGCAAGACTAGACGAACTATGACAGACAATTGTTGTGATACTATGGATTCCTTCTCAGAACTAGCAAGACTAGACGAACTATGACAGACAATTGTTGTGATACTATGGATTCCTTCTCAGAACTAGCAAGACTAGACGAACTATGACAGACAATTGTTGTGATACTATGGATTCCTTCTCAGAACTAGCAAGACTAGACGAACTATGACAGACAATTGTTGTGATACTATGGATTCCTTCTCAGAACTAGCAAGACTAGACGAACTATGACAGACAATTGTTGTGATACTATGGATTCCTTCTCAGAACTAGCAACACTAGACGAACTATGACAGACAATTGTTGTGATACTATGGATTCCTTCTCAGAACTAGCAAGACTAGACGAACTATGACAGACAATTGTTGTGATACTATGGATTCCTTCTCAGAACTAGCAAGACTAGACGAACTATGACAGACAATTGTTGTGATACTATGGATTCCTTCTCAGAACTAGCAAGACTAGACGAACTATGACAGACAATTGTTGTGATACTATGGATTCCTTCTCAGAACTAGCAAGACTAGACGAACTATGACAGACAATTGTTGTGATACTATGGATTCCTTCTCAGAACTAGCAAGACTAGACGAACTATGACAGACAATTGTTGTGATACTATGGATTCCTTCTCAGAACTAGCAACACTAGACGAACTATGACAGACAATTGTTGTGATACTATGGATTCCTTCTCAGAACTAGCAAGACTAGACGAACTATGACAGACAATTATTGTGATACTATGGATTCCTTCTCACAACTAGCAAGACTAGACGAACTATGACAGACAATTGTTGTGATACTATGGATTCCTTCTCAGAACTAGCAACACTAGACGAACTATGACAGACAATTGTTGTGATACTATGGATTCCTTCTCAGAACTAGCAACACTAGACGAACTATGACAGACAATTGTTGTGATACTATGGATTCCTTCTCAGAACTAGCAAGACTAGACGAACTATGACAGACAATTGTTGTGATACTATGGATTCCTTCTCAGAACTAGCAAGACTAGACGAACTATGACAGACAATTGTTGTGATACTATGGATTCCTTCTCAGAACTAGCAAGACTAGACGAACTATGACAGACAATTGTTGTGATACTATGGATTCCTTCTCAGAACTAGCAACACTAGACGAACTATGACAGACAATTGTTGTGATACTATGGATTCCTTCTCATTACAATATACCTGGAAATGAAGAAACAGGTAGATTAGTAAAGGAAGGTGGAAGACTATCCATCCATCATGTGCCATGCCGATAAGCATGGGCGGTCATGTTTTCCTATCCCACTCGATCACTAGAGTCGTGGATCAGCTCCGTGTTTCTGTCTCGACCATGCCACGTGGCCAAGACATCCAGGTATGTGCTTCTCGGTCTTCCCCTTGGTCTCTTCCCTTCGATCTTTCCAGTTGTCACCAAGTTCTCCAATTAATTTTTTCTCATAATATGCAGAAACATTTACATCTATGTCTAATGTCACTAATCAATTTACGATCTTCATTTGTTTCTTGAAGGACTTGTTCATTGGTTTTTCTGTCTGTCCATGGTATTCTTTGCATTTTCCTCAGAAACCACATTTCCACAGCAAGCAAGCGTTTTTTCAGCTTGTCTGCTCATTTACATCCATACAAAAGTACAGGTTCTATGTAGTAATTCAACACTCTTTTTTTCATTTCAATTGCTATCTTTGTATTGGTCAGTATGTTTTTCATCTTGTAAAAGGCTACATGCACAATGGTAATTCTTGTCATAATTTCTTCAAGGCCCTCAGATGTTATGACTGTTCCGAGACAATTGTACCGATTCACTTGTTTAAGAATATGCCCATTTACTTGTTTATATTACATTGTGGTATTTCCTTCTTCCCAGTGACTATCTCAACCTGATATAGACATAACCTTGGATGAGGCCAAGAGATTTACAAGAAGCAATTACAGACCCAAATGGGAATCAGAGCACCCAGGTCACCCCAACCCAACCGGAGGTTAGCGTGACCGAATGGATCAGAGAGTTCGTTCTTACACTTCCGGTGTGCTGATGTCGAAGTAGAGGTTCAACCCCTACCTACATCGGTCTGTTGGCCTAAAATGTTGACTTCTCGTCCATGACTTGAGGACGTAAATTACAAGTACTTTAGAAGTCAGAGTGAGTTCGCCTGATGGCGAGGGACACTGGTAATAGGATTGTTTCTGTTTCCATGAAATTCGACCTATTCGTCTGTATATCCACATCTCCAGGGCTTCTATGCGACTTTCTAGTTGCTTGTTCAATGTCCAGGCTTCCGCGCCATACAATAGTGTTGAATATACGTAACATTTGACAATTCTCATTTTTAATGCGTTGTTAATCTCTCTATATCATATGTTAATACTGACTTCATGCTGTTGAAAGAATTTTTGGCCATTCCTATTCTCTTTTTGATTTCTATTTCACTCCTGCCATCATCTGTTATTACATGTCCAAGATAGGAGAAACTTGTTACTTGTTCTGGTATCTCCCCGTTTACTGTGATGTTCATTGATAACCTATCCTTTCCATTGCTAATTATCATAGTTAGAAAGAGAATCATCTATATAGTCGCGTACTGCGTTGGCTGGTACAAAAAGAGCTATCTAAGTGACGATACACCCATACTTCACTCATACAGACTTCCACCACACATATACACACGAATAACTTCGGTGGCTTCCTATAGTCGCTACAGCGGGACCGCGTCGTCGAAGTCAAGCGATCCAGAGAAAAGCCACAATTTCCCAGGAGAACGCCATTCCGCTAGTGGCGCAGTCCGAGGCTGGGCCGCCATTTCTCATATGGCACAAGCGGACCGCTCGCGCACACCAGGCCCCTAGTAACGGTAGGCCTCAGCCAACCCTGTAATTTAGTAGGCGGGGACAAATGTCACAGGCAAAAGAAAAAGAACATAGTCCCGCCTTTCTGACCAAATACATCCACAGGCAGGCGATAACAGACATCTGTCACATAATCACACTCTAGCTGAATTGGCGGGGAAGAATGTTGGTAGGGAAAATGTCAGCCGACATATTTAGAATGATGGAGTGAGGTGCTGCAGCTGTCCTGCCAGTACATGCCCAAGGACAGCCAATGCCAGGAGGGGTGCTTTGGGACAGTCATCTCCCCCCTGAAGCTGTGGGAGATTTCATGATCGGAGTTAGCAGTTTGTGGTTTGAAGTATCGTTGGGTAATACGCTAGCGGGGAGGCACAACTGCAGGCGAGAGATGCTGAATTTGTCACTGAAGCGGCTACCAAAACTTCCTCTTGTTTTGCCATTTCACTTGGCGAAAATACTTCGTTAATTAATTTCCGCTTTTTCTACATTACAGTTGTAATAAGCGTAGAAAATGGAAAGCTATAGCAAATATAATTCTAGATACTTTAACAACATTATAGTGTAGTCAGAAGTATGGTCGTCTCCGCTGGTTCATCCGATGTGTTTCAGAGAGTGATGTGAATTTTCAAGATCGGTATTATCAACAAGAAACATGTGTCAATGACCATATGGTGTGGCACAATGGTTTTTGTGCCAGCTGGCGCCAAGACAGAATCGTGCTAACTTGGCTCATAAACAATATTAAACACGGGCGCTCATATAGACAGTCAATAAATTACTTAAGTATCAAAATTCAAAGGCGAATTGCGTATGGAGAAACTCAACGTAAAATTACATCGAAACATGCTGATGTGAAGTTGTGTCTTGGGTGTGAAGTTGTGTCCTGGATGTGAAGTTGTTGTTTTTCTTAACTCCTGGCCAAACACGGACACACGAGGCTCCCCACGAAGCTCCACATCTGTTTGGAATCACGCACATTTGTCCACGTTAATTTATTATACAGCAACTTGCTTCGGCTGGGATAATATTGCCGTATCGAACTAGGATAACAGCGCCAGCTGTGGCTGGGATGATACTGCTATACGAAATTGGGATAGCAGCATAATGCTTCGGCTGTGATAATACTTCTACAGCCGGGATATTATTAACTACTGCGGCTGGTATGTACTTACTGCTGCGGCTAGGATATTACTAATTGTTGCGGCTGGGATATTTGCTAGCTGCTGCGGCTGAGATATTACTGACTGCTGCGCTAAGACATTACTGACTGCTACGGTTGGGATATTACTGACTGCCACGGCTGGGATATTACTGACTGCTGCGGCTACGATATTACTGACTGCTACGGCTGGGATATTACTGACTGCTGCAACTGGAGATTACTAACTGCTGCGGCTAGGATATTACTGACTGCTGCGGCTGGGATACTAGTTTCTGCTGCGCCAGGATAATACTATCAGGGACACTCCGGATAAGAGCAGGCATCTTCCCCGAGGAAAATGTCTTTTATAGCACTGGAGACGCCACAGCCTTGGCAGGTAAGAGCAGTTTCTTCAATTCTACGCGTCGTCCGGCAACAGACGCCTCCTCCTTCATATCTGTAGCCTCAGACCGTATAGTCTCTTCTATCTATACTCACAGACTTGAAAGTGTCTTCTGTCTGTATTCATAGACTTGAAAGTCTCTTCTATCTATATTCATAGACTTGAAAGTCTCTTCTATCTATATTCATAGACTTGAAAGTCGCTCCCATCTAGACAGACATAACCGTCGCTCTAATCTATGAAACTGCAGACTTTAAAGGAGTCTCTCCTAATAAATATCTCTATTATCTATATAACTACAGACTTTAGTCTCTCCTATCTATGTAACTACAGACTTTACTCTCTCCTATCTATGTAACTACAGATTGTAGTCTCTCCTAACTATGTAACTACAGACTTTAGTCTCTCCTATCTGTAACTACAGGCTTTAAAACTTCTCACATCTGTGTACTGCCGTACTCTGTCATCTCCCTCATCTATGCACAACTGAACCAGCAATGTACAGTGATTACACTGGGAACCCCACAGTTCCCCTACTGTTTCCGAATGCTGACCGTGCCATGATGATATAAGGACCATACACTGACACCATCATCTTGTCGTCTTGATCGACGACAGTTTGTTACATACATGGCGCTTCTAACAAGGCACAATATCTACAACGCATAGCGGCGACCACGGATGGACTTATACCTCTATATCACACAAACATAAAAGTTAGTTGCAAAACGTTTACAGGATGTCGCAGTCAACCTCAGTATTGTTTTGGCTGTTCGTGATTTCTTGGCAAGTGTTCGTTCAGTAGTTTGCCATTACTTTCTGAACGACCGGCACACATACTATTGTATGAAAACCAAAGCAAGGCGGTCTTCTTCCAAATCGCTCTTATCCTTTGTGTGCGCCGATGGCGGGGTCATGGGTGCATTCCCTATACTGGCCCGTTGGACTTACACGTGGAGTCCTCGCTCAGAAGGCAATGGCAAACTACTTTACGCAGATCTGCATAGAACATCAACCTGGGATTGATCACATTGCCCTGCCAGGACATGCAGCGTTTGTAATAGAAGAAATCAATGAGGGGAACCGTTGAGGCCACCCAGATAATTACATAAATAAACACACACATATTATTATTTGGTGCTCACAGAAGAAGAAGAAGGAAGTAGAGACTAGAGGATGCACTAGACAACATAAAATTTGAAAGCTATAATAGTTACCGACCGGGATCGAACCTGTCGCCTCCAAATGACGACGGCGCCTCGCTGCAGGAACAAGTGTCTAGTTGGTCGTGCGTCAAAGTACACTTGTTCTTGCAGCGAGGCGCCGTCGTCATTTGGAGGCGACAGGTTCGATCCCGGTCGGTAACTATAGCTTTCAAATATTATGTTGTCTAGTGCGTCTTCTAGTCTCTACTTCCTTCTTCTCCTTCTGTGAGCGCCAAATAATACTATGCGTGTTTATTTATTTAAGCGTTTGTAATAGGCTCGTTTGGGTAGGGTGCACAACCAGTATATTCACAGACTAATCGGCTAGTAGTCTCCCTGGTCTACGCGATAACGTCTTTCTCCGTAATCCCGTATATTCTCGAGAGTAACGCAGCTGCGCGAGAATCGTCAGCTGTTCACGCCGCTCTGGTAACTATCGGGGTGTATGTGAGCCGGTCGCTCAGAAAGCAATGGCAAACTACTGAGCGTAATCTTGCCTAGTACATCAACAGCAGCTGAAAAATGCTGGTGTCGACTGCAATGTCCTGTAAGGGATATGCAAAAAAAAATCAGCTAGTCGAACGAACGAACGAACGAATGAACGACATAATGCTAGAACGAACGAACAGATGAATGAACTATATTGTCAGGGTTAAAGAATTGAACTCGCAGACCCGTCTGACATGCTGCCCTAGTTATCTTCCTGCTCTCATACATTATTCCCATCACAGATCACTTATGAAGCTAATCTTAGACAACAATAACAACAACAGAAACAATATACGCTTTACACACCTGTGACAAAATGTGCAATAGTCAATAATACATGACTCATAAAATTAATCTTTGACATGGCAATTATAATTGGCTTAGGTAGATGTATCGTACCACAGTTAGGAGAATTGTATTATACTAGTTGTCGATAAGTGTTGTTCTCGTTATTACACAGTGGAATAAGTGGTTAGGCTCTCTCTCGTATCGAACGTCGAGAACTGACATCCAAACCCTGTCAGACTACGCTCATGCCAATGTCATGACAAAGCTGTAATCATTACACCCACGCGCCCTCGGCGTGTTTTTTACTTTCAAAAACCTTCTTTGTTCTCCTGTATTATACATAATTTGTGTATTACTTTCAGAAATCTTCCTTGTTTTCCTGTATTATCCATAATTTATTTATTACTTTCAGAAATCTTCCTTGTTCTCCTGTATTATCCATAATTTGTTTATTACTTTCAAACATCGTCCTTGTTCTTCTGTACTATCAAAATGTATTTATTACTTTCAGAAATCTTCCTTGTTCTCTTGTGTTATCATTAATTTGTTTATTACTTTGAGAAATCTTCCTTGTTCTCCTGTATTATCCATATTATGTTTATATTACTTTCATAAATCTTTCTTTTCTCCTGTATTGTACATAATTTGTTTATCACTGTCAGAAATCTTCCATGTTTTCATGTATTATCCATAACGTGTTTATTTGAAACAAATTATTTCTCTTCTTCTCATCTTCTTCTCATCTTGTTCCTTTTGTACCTTGAGGTGTCGACGTGAAGCATAAGCTTCATGTGTCGATATTCGAATGGACTCTGCTATTCCCTCTGTCCATAGTTTACGAGGCCGGCCATTTCTTCTGCTTCCATTTGGTCTGTGCATCATTGCTTGTTGTGGTATACTATTAAATGGTAATCTAGTTACATGACCAAACTATTTAACTCGCTGCCTTCTGCTTTCTCAGTAACTATTGATACAAGTTTGTTCTTTAGTGTTGAACCTATTTGTCAAATGAGTTGGTTTGCCTTATTGCATTTATTTTCGATCTCGTCTTCTGATTTGCTATTTGATGATATTATAAATCCTAAGTACTTGCAGCCCTTTACTTGTATCAGGGAGTGTCTATCAGATGAATTTTTGTTGGGTTTTCTTCTTTGGTTATAGTCACTACCTCTGTTTTACTGGTGCTAATTTTCATGTTATGTTTTCCTTACATACTTCGTTTAGAACATTCATGTGGTCTTGTAATTCTGCTTCTGATTTTGATTTTAGAGCTTGATCGTTCGCAGACAGGAGTTCTTTAATGGTGTAATTTACCGTTGGTTCTTCTTCAGTGTTCTGTTCGTCATGCGGTGTTCTTGCGGTCTCTGTTTGGCTGGTTTTTTACATGTGCTGTCTATACAGGTTATGAACAAGAGAGGGTACAGAACACAACCGTACTGCGGATCTTATGGTGAAGGGTTCTGAGTGTCCTCCATTTGCTCTCACTATGCATTCACTGTTGGTGTACACGCTTCTACATTTGTTTGTTAGATGTGTACTCACTCTATATCGTTAAAGGACTTCCCACAGCTTGTTTCTATATACTCTATCAAATACCTTACTTAGTCGACAAAGGCTAAGTAGAGCGTTTAATTAAATTCGATTGATATTTCTATAAGGTTTCTAAGAGCAAAGATGACATCTGTGCAACCTTTGGTTTTCCTATATCCAAGTTGTGTTTTGCTTAGCTGGGGTTCTACTGTAGTTCTTAAATTTTCTCAAGAAGTTTGCAAAATATTTTTCCAGTATGACTCAAAAGGGATATGCCTATGTATTGTGTGCAATCTCTTTTACTGCCTTTGTTTTTCCAAATTGGAATAATAATGGCTTTTCCCCAGTCTCGAGGTGTCTGTTGTTCTACCCAAACATGGTTAAATAGTCTATATAGTTATACTGTTCCTACTTCTCTTGCTGGTTTAATTAGTCCATTTGGTATTTGGTCTTGCCGCGGTGATCCATTCAATGGGGCTAATCTGACGGTTTCTCCAATTTCTTCTTTCAGTATGTCTGGTTCTAGTTCTTCGCTTGTATCTGTGTCGGTTATCTGAATTCTTGTGTCATCTGATCGAATGTTGAGAAGTTGTTCGAAGTACTGCCTCCATCTTTTTTTTAGTATTTGGTTTTGTTCACTTATTGGTTCTCTATTTTCGCTGTTAATTATTTCAATTGGTGCGAAGGGTTCTGCTCTGGTTCTCATTGCACTGATCCTTTTGTAGAAGTTTCTAATTGCCCCCTTGAAGTTTTTATTTAGGGTTTCTCCATATTCATCCCAGTCTTTTTGTTTTCTCTCTCTCTTAACTATTCTATTCTTGTTCGTTAATTCAGAAATCTTCCATGTTCTCCCGTATTATCCAAATAATTATGACGATGTTGATGATGATGATTATGACGATGATGATGTTACTGATGTTTATGATCCTGGTGATAATGATGTTATGATGATGTTGTTAATGATATTGCTGATATTGATGATGATGATGATGATGATGATGATGGAAATAGTAATGATAATGCTGATGATGATAACGATGTTCTGATACCAGTGATTTTAGTGATGACGATGATATTTATGATGATGTTGTGGTTGTTGATGATGATGATAATGATGATGATGATGATGATGATGATGATGATGATGATGATGATGATGATAATGATGTTAAAATGCTGGTGATGTTAATGATGATGACGACGTTGATGGTGCATTGAAAGTCGTCGATAGTGTGATAATGACAATGATGTTGCTGATAGTTATATGAATGATGATGATGATTTAGATCAGGTGAAGGTATGTTGTGACACTGATAATCTAATATTGATAATGAGGATGTGTCTTATGTTAGACAACCCTTCACTCTTAGAAACATCACTCGTAATTTTGTGCCGATGTGAAGATAATTCCAGGAAAAATACTTTATCCGCATATCTAATGCACTCAATCATTCTTGTCTTTGCCTCCCACAGTTACTCACTTCCTCTTTCCCCACACTCACTCACTCCCTCTCTCGCACACTCACTCACATCCTCCCTCCCACATTGTTTACCACCTCATCTATCCTTTTATGTATGTTTCTTCATCTCTCTCTCTCTTTATCTCTCCCCCTTTCTCTCTCTCTCTCTCTCTCTCTCTCTCTTTCTCTCTCTCTCTCTCTCTCTCTCTCTCTCTCGCTTTCTCTCTATCTTTGTAACTCTTTCTCCCTCTCTCTGTCTCTCCCTCCCTCAAAAACACAAACACAAACTAAACCATAAAAACCTGACAGCAAGAGACATCTAATAATAATCGAATTCGCCACGCTAGACGAAACTTGACCAGCAAGAAATAGGTATTAATCACTTGGACAGAATCAACGAAGCAAACAGAATCCCATTAGCATCCTTGCCCTCCTAAATGGGTACATACATCACGTGACAGCCAACGTCATTACGTGATCAAACGATTCTGTTCTAAATGGGTACATACATCACGTGACAGATAGTATTGTTAGAAGTTTCAATTTTTCTGCCCCCTTGAAAGTTCTTTATTTAGGGTTTTTCTCCATATTCACCCATGATTCTTTGTTTGGTTTTCACCTCTTTTAACTATTCTATTCTTGTCGTTAATTCAGAAAATCTTCCATGTTCTCCGTTATTTCAGTTTTATCCAAAATAATTAGACGATGTTTGGATTGATGTGATTATGACGATGAGAATGTTATGATTGTTTATGATCCTGGTGAAATGATGTTATGATGATTGTTTGTTAAATGCTATTGCTGATATTGTATGATGATGATTGATGATGATGATGACATGGATTTCCCTGCCAAATAGTAATGATAATTCCCTGATGATGATAACGATTGTTCTGATACAGTGAAAATACATCGGTTATTTCCCATGACACGATCTTATTTGTCAGACGATGTTGTGGTTATTTCCCTGATATGATAATGATGATATTGATGATTGGATTATGATGATGCGATGATGATGATGAGATAATGATTTTTGTTTCAAAAATGCTGTGATTTGTTAATGTGATGATGATCCCCGTTTATGGTGCATTGAAAGTCTCGATAGTGGTTGATTTAATGACAATGATGTTGCTGATAGTCTAATATGTATATGACATGATTTAGATCAGGTGAAGGTATGTTGTGACATGATAATTCTAATATTGATTAATGAGGAGATGTGTCTTTATGTTAGACAACCCTCACTCTTAGAAACACTACACTTCTATTTTGTGCCGATGTGAATTTAGATATATCCAGGAAAAATACTTTATCCGCAATCTAATGCACTCAATCTTCTTGTCTTTGCCTCCCACAGTTACTCACTTCCTCTTTCCCCACACTCACTCACTCCACTCTCTCGCACACTCACTCACATCCTCCCTCCCACATTGTTTACCACTCATCTATCCTTTTATGTATGTTTTTATCTCTCCTCTTCTCTCTTTATCTCTCCCCCTTTCTCTCTTCTCTCCTCTCTCTCTTCTCTCTCTTTCTCTCTCTCTCTCTCTCTCTCTCTCTCCTGCTTTCTCTCTATCTTGTAACTCTTTCTCCCTCTCTCTGTCTCTCCCTCCCTCACAAAACCACAAACAAAATCTACTAAAACCATCCATAAAAATTAAAAAACCGGGTGGCTGCTAGATACTGACAGCAAGAAATAGACATCTGTAATAATTAATTCTCCCGCTGCCCTAAGGCTACCAATCTAACTTCCGAAAACGACCAAAAAACATAACCGAAAAAAAAGCCAAAGAAAGAATAAAGACCCGCAATGGGTTGAATCACTTACAGACGAAGTCGTAATCAAGTTACCACGTTAGAAAACAGAAATCCATTGGCAGCCTTGCCCTCACTTAATGGGTGGGGTTTATGAAATGTACATACGCCGTTCAGGCCAAAAACAATGTCAAAAGCTACTGGAAAACGTTCTCTTGTTCAAATGGGTACATCATCCCGTGACGAGCAAAATATTCTTGTGGTTCAATGTTTCTGCTTGTCTCGGCAATGGTTTTTATGGGCAACTATTCCCCATATCTTTACATCTGTTTGTCTTTGTACATAGTCCCCGTCTTTTGTCAAGCTGTTTTTCCTGTTATGATCTTCTAGACTTGTATGACGTTGTTGTCTGTCTGTATATTTGTTTCTTTTTGTTTCTGGTGGCGCACAAGCTCCAGACTGTTTTATCGTTAGGTTTTTGCTACATCTAGGTGTGTAGTTTAGAACCAGATAATATGTACATACGCAATTACACTCAACGGCGACCACCTATCAAACGGAGCCATGTTGAAAGTTATTAATCAAAATGGCTTTCTCTCATGTCTAAGAGAACACAAAGCTTACGTGTTTATCCTTCGTCACAAAGCGTACATCGGCTATTTCCCTGCTTTCTGGCTAACGAGCCCCCTTTCCGGATTTATACTATTTCCTGTCCAGCTAACTTACATCCGTTATTTAGTTTTTATTGTTATTCCAAGTCCGCGAGCAGAGAGTTTAGAGTTATGTAGAGCTTAAGGGAGTTTACATCGGTTATCCCGTTGATTGGCTACAACTATTTCCAGGGCCATACAGCTTACATGCGGTTTTATATGTCTTGTCAGAAAATACATGTTATAGTACATGTTTCTTTTTGCTCGACATACACTGGTTATTTCCCTGTATATGATTCTCAGGTGATTTTTAATCCTTGTCACACGAGTTTTTATCGATTATTTCTACTGTCGATGCGTACCGTACACGATTTATTTCACACGAGCTTAGGTTCATTTCATTTGTCACAATCGCCTGAAAGTCTTACATTGACAACTAAACCTCTATACATTTGGTCAATCTCTGTTTGTAAACTGCTTCCTACCATCTACATGTTCATTAGCTACAAATTAGCGTAGACTGTTACATTTTTTGGACCCTGTTACCAGCTAGAAATCTAATATTTTTCCCGGCCTACACGCATCAACCTCCTAACATTAAAATATATCAGTTAACTGCAAGATGGAAGACCTAGATAGAAAATACCCCCATGGCCAGCCACCAACCTAGCTTGGACGATACATGTCTACCACTGAGCTGACAACATACTCTGGTGATCGAGTGAAATGCCGAGTCATGACAGCCCACGCTTTCCGGCACGGCACATGATTGATTGATTGAGGATTGTATAGTTGAACGACAGAGATGGACTTCAACAATCGTCTGATTGCTCATCGTGTATGTTCAATCAATATCTTGTATTGAAGACTTGCCGAAGAATTATTCCGTGACAACTGTGTTGAAGATTATCACTTGGCAGTCCCAGCTGGAGATTTTTCATGTTTGATTGTTGGTGGCCATATGTTGGTACCACTTTCTCTAGACGCTATATTGTTACAGATACGTCGCAGTTCTGAAGGATACGCCCTGCTCTGCTGTTTGGATGTAAAGAGAACAAGCAAAGGATCTGTTGCACGCCTCTGAGGAGTATTGTGATGATAGTGCTAGCTGCATGTTTAACTAAACAAGTCGGCACTGGATGTATGGTACTGTCAGCATCACACCGGCCAGCTTGACTCGCCAAGACATTTCTTGCTAGACATTTTAACCTGGGTGCCCAAGTCAATTTAAAAATACCTCCTTAAAATACAACAGAGACGGAGGAAGACAAGAAAAGATATACAAAGCTTAAACAACTAGAATGGTGATTATGATGATAATGATGTTGATAATAATAATAATAATAATAATAACAATAATAATAATAATAACAATAATAATAATAAAGTGCTTCAACTTGACAAAAATATAAATTGACAGAGAGGACTACATTGTCGTTATAACCAATATCAGCTACAGATTACACTTCTGAAAAAGAAGAAGAAGAAGAAGAAGAAGAAGAAGAAGAAGAAGAAGAAGAAGAAGAAGAAGAAGAAGAAGAAGAAGAAGAAGAAGAAGAAGAAGAAGAAGAAGAAGAAAAAGAAGAAAAAGAAGAAACAGAAGAAGAAGAAGCAGCAGCAGCAGCAGCAGAAGAAGAAGAAGAAGAAGAAGAGAAGAAGAAGAAGAAGAAGAAGAAGAAGAAGAAGAAGAAGAAGAAGAAGAAGAAGAAGAAGAAGAAGAAAAGAAGAAGAAGAAGAAGAAGAAAAGAAGAAGAAGAAGAAGAAGAAGAAGAAGAAGAAGAAGAAGAAGAAGAAGAAGAAGAAGAAGAAGAAGAAGAAGAAGAAGAAGAAGAAGAAAAGAAGAAGAAGAAGAAGAAAAGAAGAAGAAGAAGAAGAAGAAGAAGAAAAGAAGAAGAAGAAGAAGAAGAAGAAGAAGAAGAAGAAGAAGAAGAAGAAGAAGAAGAAGAAGAAGAAGAAGAAGAAGAAGAAGAAGAAGAAGATGAAGAAGAAGAAGAAGAAGAAGAAGATAACACATCCTGCCTCCTCATGTGCTGCGGCGGTCACGTGGTCACAGGGCAACTTGATGTATTTCTGTACATCATGATTTATCATCATGTTTTCCCTGACACCAGTCGATCAGAATTATCCTGTCACGCCAAGCTGCGAGAAGTGTCTTTTTTTTTTGCTCAACGGTGTCTTCAATAAGTGCTTTTACTATTTAACATTCAACAGCCATAACGTTGTGTTGTAGTTAAAGCAGCCACCTCCAATGATGCTGTCGTTCAGAGTTGTACGTTTAAGAGCGGATGCCATCGACCTGGCTGCAAGTATTACTCTAAGGTCAAGTGCGCACTGGAACTGCCGAATCCTGGAAATAATCGGTGCCCTCGTTGGAGATATCGAGCGAAAGAAATACGTTAACAATCATACACAGCTTAAGAAACTAAAAACAGACAAGAATACAGTTCTATATTTGACTTGCTTCTCACGGTTTGTAGCTATTAACTCACTTGTAATGCACGTGCATTGAAGGATAAATTGTTGTCATTATTGTTTTGTCAGTGAGTATAGTCGAGGACTAGAAGTGCAGCAGAGGAGTTTTCAATTACCGATTACATGGGGAAATGTGTAATTCATGTATTCATTACTGGAACACGCTCTCTGTCTAATAATTTGTCACTGTGGATCGATTAGAGAATGTTTCGTGTGGTAAAAAGAAAGTATATAGCAAGTATTTAGGGACAGAATGTTAGTTGGGGGAGGGGGGAGGGGGGCTGGGTCATGTTAGGGGGTGGGTTCCAGAGAAACCGGTGCTGGAAAAATCGAATCCTGGCTTGTCAGCCTGAAGCAAACCTAGCTCACTAAGTAACCCCTAGCAGAAGTCGATGGACTCCCAGCCCAGAGCCCATATTTAGGGAGGGACATTCGCTATAGCCGAAGTTGCAGCGCTGAGATCAATACTATATGGAGTTCATCTTGTCAACGCCGTTGAACTGGCGGAGCGACTGCATAGCTTTAAATAAACGGTTTGACCGTTGGTGTCTTCGGTTGCTGGTGTAGGGGCCACGTCTAGGAATCACGTGGTACAATCCTTAACCTCTGACCTGGGAGGTGACACACGTTGACGATGGGAACTGGTTTCCCATCTTTATAAAAATGTGACTTAGTATATGTGAGATCCAAATCAATATATCCCCGTAGATTCACCAAACATAGAAGCCAAAAACATGTTGCATGATTTATTGCCTGACATATTTCGCTGCACCTGGCGAGATTTAAATTTAAATCTGTGTTTAAATTTGTGAGATCATTAACGTTTCGCGTGATGCGCCCAGCTGAAAGGTCGATCAATCAAGAGGGGCTTTATTTAACAGATTTGAGATTTAAAAAAATCGGTGGTAGCTGGGGAAAACCTGAGGCCATACCGTATACTATCAACGAATATATAGGAAACGATTGATACTTATAGAGCCGCAGGATGTCCCAAAACTATAGAATACTTTATTCCGAAATGTCTAATGGCTAATGCTACCACCTATTTTCCCCCCCCCCCCCCCCCCTTAGGAAAACTTCAACGTTTCTTCGGTATGGTATATAAATGTGTGATTTAGTGAATGAGTCGATGAGTGAATGAGTCGGCAAGTGAATAAGTGAAAGTGTGAGGGAATGAGTAAATGATTGAGTGAATATGTGAGTGATTGAGCGAATAAATAGGCGAGGCTGTGAATGCTTGAGTGTGGGAATGCTTGTTTGTGTGAATATATAAGTGAGTGAATGCATGAGTGAGTGAATGCGCGAGTGTGTGATTGGGTAAATGTGTGAGTGAATGAAACGGTGAATAAGCAGTGAATGCGTGAGTGAATATATGAGTGAATCAGTGTGGTTAATGAGTAAATGATTTCGGGAGAAAGTGAGGGTGTGACTTAATTATGAGAATGAATGCGTGGATAAGTGGATGCTTGAATGAGCGAATAAATGAATACGTTAATGAGCGAATAGCGCGAATGTGTGAATGAATAAATGAGCGAATAAGTGAATTCGTGAATGAGTGAATAAGTGAATACGGGAATCTGCTAGCGGATAAGAGAGAGAGAGAGAGAGAGAGAGAGAGAGAGAGAGAGAGAGAGAGAGAGAGAGAGAGAGAGAGAGAGAGAGAGAGAGAGAGAAGAAAGAGAAAGAGATGATTGTGGATGAAAAACGTAGAGACAGGAAGATGAAAGGGATGGAAGTGAGGCTAAATGTAGTAAGATAATGAGAGAGGAGTGGTTCGAGAGAGGACGAATGAGAAAGAATAAACTGACAGATGTAGGCTTGGAGAGCAAGTCAGAGAGAATAAGAGAGCGAGAGAGAGAGAGAGAGAGAGAGAGAGAGAGAGAGAGAGAGAGAGAGGGGAGACAGACAGACAGACAGACAGAGAGACAGACAGAATTAAGAAACGAATTTTATTTTCAAAGGGTTATATATTGGGCACGCAGGCCCGTTTTACATTCGGCTCGTCTAGTCACTCATCTTTTGCACACTAATTATTATCTATCACGAATGTTACATTTACATTTTAAAAAAGAGACAAAAAAGATATAAACATTATACAATGAATGCCCTGTGTGTGTGTGTGTGTGTTTGTGTGTGTTTGTGTGTGTGTGTGTGTATCTGTGTTGACCACACCACTCCACGATACATCTAGCTAGTGTCTGTGTATGTATGTGTGTGTGTGTATGTGTGTGTATGTTTGTGTGTATGTATGTGTATGTATATGTGTATGTTTGTGTGTATGTGTGTATGTATGTGTGTATGAGTATGTCTGTGTGTGTGTTTGTGTGTGTGTCTTGAACATGGTAGTCCACTACAGATCAAGCCTGTGTATGTGTGTGTATGTACGGGGGTAAGTTAATAAGTAAGTCACAATTGGCTGTAGAAAAATAACTACACATAATAACAACTTGACAGCAGTTTATTTCTATACATTGTCCCTTTATTTTTCAACATAATTTCCATCAACATTGATGCACTTATCCCATCGTTTTATCAGTCCTCCCAAACCGGCTGCATAGAACTGCGTGCTTTGTTTTCATTTACCGGCCATCCCACAGAACATTGTGACTTACTTATTGACTCACCCCGTAACGTTTTCTACCCAGCTATGCACCACTTTACGGGACAAACAAATGTCAGCATAAACACTGACAACTCACCTTGGCGGGAGACATTTCGCAGATGACGCCGAAATTGAATGTGAAGTGAAAACGTGGTTTAGAATGTGATGCTAGTGATAATAGTGATGATAACAGAACTGATAGAGACGAAGACAACGAAAAGGACAATGATATAATGATGAAATAAAAATAATGAAGACGATAGCGATGGCAATTGTAATAATACTTTGGAACTAAACCCGGCACATCCACCTGTATATTTATAGTTAGCAAATTCACAGCATTCAAGGCGAGGACGGCCGCTACGACTGTTGATACCATATCTTCAAGCAGCAGTCCGGCACCTACACCAGCTGAAACCATTACCGTCGCAGAAACTATAGCTACAGCCAGCAACAGCCGGGAAACTAGCAACACCAAAGAGATGCAGCCTGATATACCAGAAACCTCCACACAGGAGGAAACAGATACCATTGTAGACTTCACCGGCAAATTTCTACTCAAGCAAACAAGCGTGGGAGAAGCCAAACTGTCGGCGCTACCAACAGACAAGATAATCGGTCTGTTGGAGAACGAGCTGGGAAGACACAGCATCGGCCAGCTGCGCAAGACACCCGATGGAGTAGTGGTCTCCATCTCGAAAAACCGAAAGACCACAGCACTGCTACATAAGATCGCACAAGAGGAGAAGAGCACCTTACAGCTTCACCACGGCATAGTTCTGGAAGCTACCCGGCACCGCACGTCGATACGATGGGTCATCAGACGAGTCCAGACCCATCACTCAGATGACAAAATCAGGGAGATGCTGCTAGAAGAGAATAAGAAGCTCAAGATTACCAGGACGGAGCGGATCATCGGGAAGAACAACATCCCCTCTACAGTCGTCATTGTTACATCAGAGGACCGAGTGATCCCTCCGTACATCGTATGGGGCGGAAGAGATCAAAGACCAGAACACTACATTCCGAGAGTGCTGCAGTGCTCCAAGTGCCAGAAATTCTGGCACACCCGTGCCACTTGCAAGAGTGAGGTTGAAGTATGCAGATTTTGCTCCGGACCTCATCCATACAGCCAGTGCCAGCACGCAAAGATCGACAAGGACTTCAGGAGGCCTAACACTAATAGAAAGTGCGCTAACTGCCTCGGCAACCACGGCGCCAGGTACCTCGGCTGCCCCTGCCACCAAGACAGCAAGGAAACCATGAAGATCGCTATCAAGACTAACCTGCCCTATAAAGAAGCTAGGAGGCAGTACGAGGCCACCAATCGACTCACAAAAAGCGACAAAGCACAACTTGAGGGCCAACTGAAGGACCTGCGATCAAAGCTCAACAGCATGGAGGAAGAAAAAGACAAGAAACAAGAGACTCAGATCGCAGCCGCTCAGCGCATCCTGGACGAAACGAAGCAAATTCAGCAGAGGATTGAGCAGGATGTCGCTCGAATGGAAGCCATAAAAAAAGACAATGACAAGACTCTGATATGGATTATTGCGGAAAGATCAAAGATAGACAGGAAGGTAAAGCAAATTCAAGAAGAAAGAATAATGATAAAGCTGCTTAAAAAAAGAAGAAGAAGAAGAATCAGAAGAGGAAACGGCGAGTGAACTGGTTGAGGACGACGACTCAAATCAAGAACAAATCAGGCCGGCGATGGCAAGTCGCCCCATACCAAGATCGAGCGATCAAGAAGACACGACAAACCAAAGACGAACACACAGAGTCGCCGAAGCTCCAAGACGTGTAGGGAAGAGAAACAACAGACGGAACGACGAAGGCTAAAAGCTCCCTGAAAGAAACAGCACCATACGACGGGGTGGGTACACAATGACTCCAGGCCTCAACAAGTGCGTGACTGTCCAGACATGTAAAACCTTATCAAGACTTTATGAACGAAATTAACCAATCAGAAACCAGGAAGCTGAAAACAAGCAACCAGATGTACGAACGAATCAACACAAGCTGCACAATACAGGAACCAATTACTAGTCATCAAGACGGTTAAACGGGACCATTCGTTTTGAAGCTGAAGCAGCATTCAATCCCTGCCTGCTATATCCTGCATATCGTCCAATCCTTGACGTCTGTGACCTGCACACCGTTCAATCCATGCCTTCTGTAACCTGCACACCGTCCAATCCCTGCCTGCTATATCCTGCACATTGTCCAAATTCACATAGTCCAATCCCTGCCTGCAGTATCCCGCATTGTCCAAATTCATACCGTACAATCCCTGCCTGCTATATCCTGCACATCGTCCAATCCCTGCCTGCTATATCCTGCACACCGTCCAAATTCACATCGTCCAATCCCTGCCTGCTGTGTCCTTCACATAGTCCACATTCACAGCGCCCAATCTCTGCCGGCTGTACCCTTCACATTTTAGCTACATAGATTACCCTCGCATCTCCCTATGTATATTTTGATGTTAATCTTGTCGAATCCGGGGACATCCATCAAATCTCGCATCTCGTCACGCACTGATCACCTCCCATCAGTCAGTAATGTCCCAGGCCCTAAAACAGAAGAAGATCCCCAGCGTGTGGTTTTTGGGTCAGGAGAAGCCTTAAGCCCTTGGGCCAAAACGAGTTGAGTCGAGCGTTGGAAGCTGGATGTTATTGAAGGTGGCTGGGAAATAAATATGGACCAATCTGTCTCTGTCGTGGCGAGATGGTATCTTCAGAGGCTCTTTCCTGGGGCCTCGTTTTGTAGCTCCGTGGCGAAGGGCATGCAGACTCAATTCGCATTCCCGCACGCTGCGTTCGAAACACAACTGGGGTGATTCCGCAGCAGACCGCCTTGCGATAGTTTTCATACAGTGGTATGAGTGCCAGTCGTTCAGAAAGCAATAACAAACTACTGAACGTGAACTTGCCAGGAAATCACAAATAGTAAAAAAAAAAAAAAATTCTGGGGTTGACTGTAAAGGATATGAAACTAATTTTTTTCCCCGTTATGTAACTGGTTGAGATTATAGTGTGTCTGTTTGCGTGTATTTGCGATGCTGTATGTTTTTTGTTTATTGTTTGGCCTGTGGTCAGGTAATGTACATCTCTGATACCTACAGTGCTATTAAAATGGGTGGGTTCGTTTCAACATTCATTTGACAATGTGTTGTTTTTCCTATAACATGCACGATAGATAATTGATGTACAAAAGATAAGGGCCTGGAAAGGACCAGTTTGTGACCCTTTGAAAATAAAGTTCGTTCGCTCGGTCTGTCCAATTGCCAAATGTATGTGTTAAGCCAGTGGTTCTCAACCTTTTTTGCCCCGTGCCCCCCTTCACCATATTTTCAGAACGTCATCCCTCCCCTCCCCCCCCGTTTCGTATTTCCTACCTAACACCCCCCCCCCCCCCCCCCACATACTAAGACAAGTCTACAGATAACGTGATTTGTGGGTCTACTTACTTTATAAAATGAATTTTAGAAGGATGAGACGTACAGAACCGTATAGTATGAAGGGGAAAACAATATCAACTAATCGGTTCTTGTATTAACGCGATCTTGAAATAATCTTCACCCCCCCCCCCCCCCTGGAAATCCTAAAATTCCCCCCTGGGGGAGGGAGGGGGGGGGAAATTCCCCACCGGTTGAGAACCACCGTGTTATATATATCCTATACATATCCTATTTCAGAACATCGCTGACAACACCAGCATTTTACTGCTGTTGTTGATTTCTTGGCAAGATTACATTTAATAGTTTGCCATTGCTATCTGAACTACCGCCTCCCATACCAACAAGTTATAACCCAACACAACGCGGTCTGTTGCCAAATCGGTCGCAGCTGTGTTTCGAACGCGGGTAAGCGGGCTTACGAATCGCGTCAGAAAGCCTTCGCCAAGGAGACGGCTTAAGAGTGTCTAGTTAACTGTATATTAGAGGAGTTCTCGTCGTTTGGAGGTGGCCGGTTTAAACCCCGGTGTCAGGTCTAACTTCACATTTGTATATTGTCCATCGTGTTCTCTGATTCCTTCTTCATTGGCTTCTGGATGTACCGATCAATTTCTCGTGGTTTTTGTCTGCATGTCTCCGTGTCCATCCTGTAAGTGATCATAAGTGATTGTATGTCTTCTTTTAGCTCCTCGTATTGTTACACTGCCTTCCATCAGCTCCACTGTTACACTATCTCTCTTCAGCTTCATCAAATTTTACACGATCTTTCTTAAGCTCCACCAATTGTTACATTATCTTCTTTAGCCCCTATAACTGTTACATTATCTTCTTTAGTTCCTCTAATTATCATCTTTAGTCCCTCTAACTGTTACATTATCATCTTTAGTCCCTGTAACTGTTACATTATCATCTTTAGTCCCTGTAACTGTTACATTATCATCTTTAGTCCCTCTAATTGTTACATTATCATATTGAGTCGCTCTAATTGTTACATTATCATCTTAAGTTTCTCTAATTGTTACATTATCATATTGAGTCCCTCTAATTGTTACATTATCATCTTAAGTTCCTCTAATTGTTACATTATCATATTGAGTCCCTCTAATTGTTACATTATCATCTTAAGTTCCTCTAATTGTTATTATCATATTGAGTCCCTCTAATTGTTACATTATCATCTTAAGTTCCTCTAATTGTTACATTATAATATTGAGTCCCTCTAATTGTTACATTATCATCTTAAGTTCCTCTAATTGTTACATTATAATATTGAGTCCCTCTAATTGTTACATTATCATCTTAAGTTCCTCTAATTGTTACATTATAATATTGAGTCCCTCTAATTGTTACATTATCATCTTAAGTTCCTCTAATTGTTACATTATAATATTGAGTCCCTCTAATTGTTACATTATCATCTTAAGTTCCTCTAATTGTTACATTATAATATTGAGTCCCTCGAATTGTTACATTATCATCTTAAGTTCCTCTAATTGTTACATTATAATATTGAGTCCCTCTAATTGTTACATTATCATCTTTAGTCCCTCTAATTGTTACATTATCATCTTTAGTCCCTCTAATTGTTACATTATCATATTGAGTCCCTCTAATTGTTACATTATCATCTTAAGTTCCTCTAATTGTTACATTATAATATTGAGTCCCTCTAATTGTTACAATATCATCTTTAGTCCCTCTAATTGTTACATTATCATCTTTAGTCCCTCTATTTGTTACATTATCATATTGAGTCCCTCTAATTGTTACATTATCATCTTAAGTTCCTCTAATTGTTACATTATCATCTTTAGCCCCTCTAACTGTTACATCACCTTTTATAGCTCTACCAATTGTTATGTTATTTTCCTTCATCTTTACCCAATCCTGAGAGAGAGAGAGAGAGAGAGAGAGAGAGAGAGAGAGAGAGAGAGAGAGAGAGAGAGAGAGAGAGAGAGAGGAGAGACAGAGAGAGAGAGAGAGAGAGAGAGAGAGAGAGAGAGAGAGAGAGAGAGAGAATGCGTGAGTTAATACATTCACAGATCTTACTTTGTACCTAACACCGAGTGAAAGAAGAGAATATGATAAAAGTACAGTATGCCGGTCTTACATTATGTAGAGAATCGTTCTGCACTATATCGTCATGCCTGTGGCTCAGTACATCCGACTTCGACAAGCATTTTGTTCCGGTTTGCCTTCCCTAGCCTATTGACTGCTCCCGGGCTACCTGCAAGCCAGCAGGTTTGTGTATCACTTCATCTGGTCTCTAGCCCTTGACCTGTCCGACAAGGGAGATCCCCCCCCCCCCTCCCCTACCTATAGCTGTACAACCGTCGGCATAGCTCTTGGGATCCCCGGAAGACGTAGGCTGCTCCACTGCAATGATGCAGAGACACGTTTCAGGGGTTGTGGGTTTAACTCCTGACTCAGAAGTCATAGTCAAGGATAAATCGTGCATTGAATTCTATGGCTTGCGTCGCATACTTAGGCTTGTGTTGAATACTGGGGCTTGTGTTGAAAACAGAGGCTTGTTTGAATACTGAGGCTTGTGTTGAATATTGAGGATTGTGTTGAAAACAGAGGCTTGTTTGAATACTGAGGCTTGTTTGAATACTGAGGCTTGTGTTGAAAACAGAGGCTTGTTTGAATACTGAGGCTTGTGTTGAATACTGAGGTTTGTGTTGAAAACAGAGGCTTATTTGAATACTGAGGCTTGTGTTGAATACTGAGGCTTGTGTTGAATACTGAGGCTTGCGTTGAATACTGAGGCTTGTGTTGAATACTGAGGTTTGATGTGTAAGATTGAGGCTCATGTCCACAATATAAGATCAGGCAGACCGAAGCCTGGAGGATTTAAGACTTGCTTTTATCAGATTCTGAAATGTTTGTCTAAATCCGGGGCTTATGTCTCAAACCGGGGCTTATGTGGAAGTCTTGACTTATGTGGAAGAAAGGGTCTTATATGGACGTCTAGGCGTATGTAGAAGTCTGGGCTTATGTGGATGTCTAGTCTTATGTGGAAGTCTACATTTATGTGGAAGCACGGGGCATGTGTGGAAGTTTAGGCTTATCTGGACGTCTATGCTTATGTGGAAGAACTGGGGTTATGTGGAAGTCGAGGCTTATGAAAAAAAAACGGGGCGTATGTTTACGACCCTGGTTTATGCCGAAGACAAGGGCTCAAACTGAAGACCCTCGCGTATGGTGTCGATTGAGGCTGCTGTGACAGATCAATGACTGTTATGTCGATGATTAAGGTATATGTCAAAGATCCTGACATTGATGTTGAAGATTGAGGCTTACGTTGCAGATCCTCACACACACACACACACACACACACACACACACACACACACACACACACACACACACACACACACATATGTTGAAGATTGAGGCTTACGTTACAGATCCTGATGTATATGTTGAAGCTTTATATCTACCTTGTAGTCGGAACACCACGTTGTAGTAGTCGCCGAGACCTAGGCATGTCGGCCGAAGTCCAACCTCCGGCCAAGTTGCTTGTGGTGGTGTACGTCGTCTTGCTAGGGCCGCTTTCCGCAGCAGATACGGCGTGAGGGTAGGGGAGCCCAAACTCACTACCAAGTAGTTCAGACGAAGACTTGGCTTCTAGTGGGTGAGCGGGAGTGCACTCACATAATCTAAGATCAGGACATTCCGGTGGCTAGAGGAGATCTTTACAAGACATCGCTGTCAACATCAGCATCTTTCAGCTGATTGTTGATTTCTTGGCATGATTACGCTAAGTAGTTTGCCATTCCTTTCTGAGCGGCCGACTCACATGCCCCGTAAGTTACCGACGCGATTCGAATCACTGCTGATTCTCACCGTCGTCACGTTACTTACTAGAATAAACGAGATTACGGAGAACAGTCGCTAACATCTAGGCCAGGAAGCCGGCAACAGTATACCACAACAAGCAATGCTATACAGACCAGATGTAAGCAGAGGAAGACGCCAACCACGTAAACGATGGACGCAGGGAATAGCAGAGTCCATGGAAATATCGATACATGAAGCCCATAATCGGGCACTCTCGCGATGTTTATACTTCTCCTCGACACCGCAAGGTACAAGAGAAACACGATGAGATGAGATGAAGACTGAGATTTATGCCGAAAACCCTGCCATGTATGTCCTAACATTCAACCACTAAATCCTGCCATTTATGTCCTAAAATCCTGCCATTTATGTCCTAAAGTCCTGCCATTTAATTAACATTTATGTCTACAATCCTGCCATTTATGTCCTAAAATCCTGCCATTTATGTTCTAAAATGCGGCCATGTATGTATTACGATCCTGTCATTTATGTCAAAGTCCACAGTTTATTTGGAAACAACCATCGGGCTTGTGCGACGCCAGGTGTCCCCCACCATCCCTCACCGGCAAATTGTCCATTCACCACCTGAAGCCAATCAAGGCCGGTCAGCGATAGGCAAGCCAAAAATGTCCCTACAACATCCCCTGCTGGTGGGAATCCCCAGGGAACTCTATGGCCGCGGCGCATAGCCTGAGGCCTCACCCTGTGACCCTCTTAGGGACCGTTTTCGTAGGTTGATTAAACAGAATAAATATTGGAGTCGGGTGACCCGTGAAATTGTCCCAGTATTTTAATTACGCTGCATTTGAATTCAGTCCAATAACAGTTTGTTCCCCTGTGTCTATTGGTAGGGAGACGAACAGAACGCGGGGGATTGTCGCTCTTCATACGTCCGACATTATCACGTACGGAGCCGTAACCGGGCGAACTGAGCCTGGTGCGCGAGGGGATAATGAACAAAGTGCTAGGTGATGCCGCGAGCTGGTCCTTTCGCATTTCAGGTAAATTTTCTCACCTGCGCAAGAAAGCCGCTTTCTTTTCTGTGAAATGAATTGTCCAGAGCCTTTATATACAAGAAAATCAAATTTTCGAAATGTGTATAAATACAAAAATAAACTACTGGGCCGAAAGGATACAGAACCTTTTAATGGATGTTTTGTTTATCGCACATCATATGAATGTTCTCTATTTTACTCTTCGCGTATTTGTCTACCCGCCCCTTTCGCAGTTACGAAGTAATTGATGTTTGCGATAATATAATTTTGTAGGCATTAAATCTACGGCAAGCCGACTTACCATTTACTACGATTTTGTGTGTGTGTGTTTTTTCCGCCCGAGTGTCAAAAGAGTGTATGGTACTCCTTAAGTGTAATATTTCGGAAATGTTTCAGTCAGTACGTGACAGTTAAGTCTATATCGAAGAACTCATGGTGCGTCGAGTTACAGTTGGGAACAAACAGCTGGTGTTGCGTGTGCAATCCTTATTCTTCTTCTGCTTCCTGGCACGAGGGCAGTTACGAAAAGTAACAATATAGGACTCTATCGAGGCCCCATAATTGAAATGACAAGTTTTGCTCAGAACGTGAAATGACGAGAATAGTAAAGCCCATGTTTGACATGGTGGTAGTAGCAAATATAGCAGATTCAAGTAAATCAGGGACCTATGACATGTCTAGCAAACCGGTGGGAATTTACTTGGTCATAGAAAAACACTTCTCATGAATCATGGAGGGAGTTGGGGGAAAGGCGCTAAACACGGGCGCGAGAACTGCAAAAACGGCTTCCTACGACGCTCAACGGCATAAGTGGAAGGCAAAAAAAAAAAAAACAACAACAACAACAACATCTACAACAACAACCATCAGTATCTCCTATCTTTAGTTTATTGAACAAGTTTCAGCTGGTTGTACCTTGTGTGGAGTCTGAAGATTGTCGCTTGTTCACTTCGGTCGAGCTGGTAATATCCATGATATTTCTAATAGCCTGAATGTTCTCATGCCTCCTCGGTTCTTTCACTGCTTCTGATGAACCTCATGGTCTCGCCGTGGGTTATGTCTATATCAGACTGAGGCAGTCTTCCACCTTCCTTTGCCAAGTGATTCAGAGCTGATTGCTTCAGCCTGACCTATATATGATCCTGTGAAGTTGTGTTAACTCAGATGTACCAGAAGTGACTCGTGCGAAGGGGCTTCACTTGAAAACCTTAAAAGTGGGATATACATTACAGTAACCATGCCAATGTTTTGTAACTTGTCGAATTGTTGTTAAGGATGTCAAGAGTGTTAAGTACGTGATATCACGCTGCATACGAACATGATGACGTCATAAAGGCAGTTTAAAGATGACATCCCCACTTTTGACACGCACGAAAGAGAAGCAGAGTTCTGTTATCCATTTAACATTTTTAAAAAATCAGTTAACGGGTGAAACCTATAGAATGAAGGCCCAGTATGGTGATGCATGCCTGTCAGTCCAGCAAGTGTATGAGTGGAGTAGGAAGTTTCAAAACGGCGTGACTTCTGTGACAGAGTGTTCACGACCGGGTCAGGCAGCCAGGCACACTGAGTAGTGACCCCAGAGTCGATTTGTCTACAAGAATCCAAGCACTTGATCTGGCTGGAGGGCAATCATTGAACCCAGTGGTGACTAACATTTCAGGTTTTCATGTCAGGCCTCCTTGTAGACATACAGAAAAAACATACTAGTACTAGTTGTATATTTTACTAAATATGGGTTTGTAGTTTCTTAAATACTGGAGGGACTGTACCTTTGGCGATATCTTACAGTCACTTCAAGGTGTGCCTAAAGGGTTGTGAAAAATAACTCGACGGACGGACGGACGGACGGACGGACGGACAGACAGACAGATAGACAGACAAACAGACAGACAGACAGACAGACAGACAGACAGACAGACAGACAGACAGACAGACAGACAGACAGACAGACAGACAGACAGACAGACAGAGACTTACACAGACACGCAGAGAGAAAGAGAGAGAGAAAGAGAAAGAGAAGAGGCTTACAATGAAAGAGAAGAAGCAAACGATAAAGAAAACAAAAGAAAACCTGTATTCTCAAATTCTGAACATCCTCTTATTTCTGCCCTAATGATCTTTGCCCTCTTGCGAAACATTGACTAGTTTGTCACCCCCCCCCCCCCCCCCCCCCCGCCGTCTCTCTCTCTCTCTCTCTCTCTCTTTCTCTCTCTCTGCCTCTCTCTCTCTCTCTCTCTCTCTCTCTCTCTCTCTCTCTCTCTCTCTCTCTCTCTCTCTCTCTCTCTCTCTCTCTCTCTCTCTGTGTCTCTCTGCTTCTCCTATACTTGCACATTACAAATTCGTTAAAAATTACCTCCATATCCAATAATAATCGACAATGACTTTTGTTGCCCCCGACCTGGGCAGGATATACCGAGACCTGACATTCAAGCACTGATGAAAGAAAAACACAACACCAAATCACGAGGACACCGCGAGGGGTTGATGAGAGCGCCAAGGAAAAAAACCAGAGAATTCTGCTGGCATCAATTCTGAATGTGTCCGTTTTCATAGCTAGCTCTAATCCCGGACAATGAAGATAAGGGAGGTAATTTTATCATAACAAGGCTAACCAGGAACCATGAATGGAATATAATATTAACTGGGGGGAAAGCCCATGATGGCACGCCCACTTAGAAATGTGATTTTGATTTGATATTGTTATTTAAGAAATGTGGTACATTTCCGAGACAGCCCGCATTGAGTGTGAGCGAGTCCATAGCACGACTTCTTCTAAATGTCACGCTGGGCGCAAATTCTGAAACCGTGTAATTTATTGATATGTTGTAAATTATAGAATATTGCTTGTATTCTCAAACTGGGCGCGCCGGAAATGTTTTGTTTCATTAATCATCCAGTTTTCTTCTTCGGTGTGTTATTTTCATAATTTTTCTAAGGCTATGTCTCTTCCCGTCGTGGCCGATGCCGTCGTTCTCTCCTGGTCTTCTTCTTTCTCCTCTTCTCCCGTGCCATTCATCGTCATCGTTATCATTATAATGATGTTCATCATCGTCATCTTCTTCGTTTATTCCATTTCTCTTTCTTACATTGCTACTGCTGCTGTTCCTCTTCTGTCATACAATATAAAATAACACAATGCAAAGCAGATGTACATAATACAGCTATGTAAAACACAGGACGTTGCGGTGACTAGCCTTCATCGGCAAACAAATACATACATAAAACACAACATATAAACAAGGGGAAGACACTACAGCGACTAGATAAAAGGCATAAGAACGGGATGAGAAGAATGAAAATATGAGAAAAATGAGAACAATGACAAGAAAAAGACAAAATGAAAAATATGTGCTTCTTATCTCAACATCACATGCTGTCATCAACTCTTTCTCCCGAGCGACAGTTTCCGCTAATCTATTGTTTATATTTATAATGGTGTGTTGTTAGGTGTGTGTATGTGTGCTCTCACCTTGACAACTCTGATTATACCTAATACATTACTCCCAGTTGATGTCGCCCTCGAAAATTCACAGGGTTGCTGTGTTGGAGGTCGCTTACCCTGGTTTAGTCTAAGTCTAAATCTCCGTATATATCCATGATGATAGTGGGGATTGTTGTATGTTAGATCTCCGTTTATATCATGGTGATAGTGGAGATTGTTGTATGTTAGATCTCCGTTTATATTGTGATAATAGTGGAGATTGTTGCATGTTAGATCTCCGTTTATATCATGGTGATAGTGGAGATTGTTGTATGTTAGATCTCCATTTATATCACGGTGATAGTGGAGATTGTTGTGTGTTAGATCTCCGTTTATATTATGGTGATAGTGGAGATTGTTGTTTTTGTTTTATGTGGGCTGAACAGGGAACCATTGTGGTAACCAAAGACAAGGCCGCGCGATCGCAAGTTATTCGACCTCCGTGTCTGGGGAGGCCGAGTGAAAACCATTGGTGGCACACAACGACTATAGCATTAGACAACGGAAAGGAGGAGGACATGAGCAGGAGGAAGAGGGGGAGAACAACGAACAGACTTTATTTTCAAAGGGTAACAAATTGGGCACACAGGCCCGTCTTACATTCGGCCCTTCCAATCACTCATCTTTCGTTCATCAATAATGCTTAATATTAGGAAACAAAACATAGGAAACAAAACATTGTCAAATGAATGTTGTAAACATAGACAATGCATATTACTATGTTATGAGACACGTACTCCAACCATCCACTCATCCACCCACACATCCCCCACCCAACCACACACACACACCCCACGCACACATACATTTCCCCACCCATCCACCTATCCCCCACCCACACATCCCACACACACACACCTCTCACCTACACACATCTCCCCAAACACACACAAATCTCCCACCCACCACACATCCCCCACACACACAAGCAAAATCAGACGGAGAAGGATGAGGAGAAGAAGGAGAAGAAGACCATTCTACTCTGTTTCCCCATTGGTTCTCTTTGAACTCATGCATAGTCAGCAAACCTGCAAGTAGTTGTCAATGCTAGTGTGTGTACTGGTCTGATTTTGCTTGTGGTGATTTTAAAAACAAATGTATATTCTTTGCATCATGTTGTACTCATATCCAGCTCCAGTTGGCTATTTTGTGAAATACCAGGCAATTTTACGCTAAATAGTTTGCCATTGTTTTCTGAACAAGTAGTCAACGGTCTTCCATATTACCAGTGAACCCACTCCGATGTTTGAGGTACTTGTAATTTACGTCCCCAAGTCACGGACGAGAAGTCAACATTTGAGACCAACTGACCGGTTGGCTGAGTGCTTGTTTCTTTGATTGATTGAATGACAGAGTGACTGATTTATTTATGTATTCATTCATTCATTGATTGGGCGATAAAATGATTGGCTGTGGGAAAGATTGATTGACTGGAAGATTGATTTACTGGAAGATTGATTGACCGCGCTGCACGAACAAGTGAACTTGGATGCTTAACCAACTAGACACCCCTAAAAGATGCCCTCACTAGTCTGATATACCATACACCCGATCTTCACAAGTCTACTTTCGCGACCACCCTTTGACTCCTGCAGCGAGGAGCTGTCGCCCTTTGGAGGTGGCAGGTTTGACTCCCGGTTGGGGGGGGGGGGGGGTAACTATAGCTTCTAGTTGTTATGTTGTCCAGTGTGTGATCTAGTCTTGACTTCTACTTCTATGAGATCCGAACAATACATGTGAATTTATTTATAAACAGTCTAGTGGCCTAAAAGTGGCTAAAAGGCCTACAAGTCTGGGACTCTCCGTGGCGAAGTGGTCAAGCCGTTTGACTCGGGCTCCGAAGGTTGTGAGTTCGATTCCGGGCCGCGTCCTTCGGTTCACGAGTGAAATTTTTCGGAGACTCCTGTGGGTCGTCGTTAAAGCTACGGAGTTCGTGCCTTGTGCGAAGCTTTCAGCACTGCGGAAAGAAGCCGAGCCATAAGGGATAAAACCCGTGCAATGAAGTTGATCCTGTCGACTTTTAAGCGACTTTTTAAAGCGACTAAGTGGCCTAAAAAGTTATTTGCATATCCTTGTTAGAACGCCGCAGTCAACACCAGATTTCTTGTCTATTTGTGATATCTTGGCAATAATACGCCGAGTACTCCCCCGATGTGTCTCCACCTTGCCGTGGTGGGGGAGCTTGAGTGTCCCGTTGACCCCATGTGCTTGCCGATGGGTGAAAACTACATATCGGACAGCGTATGGGATAGGGACCAGACTAAGAGAGACACAACCTGCTGCTCTGCAGGAGACTGAGGATAGCAGTCAAAAGTTTAAATCAGGCGCATGAAGGCAGTTCTTGTTTCGGACAATACTCTAAGGCTCTCTGTCGAGGGTTTAGGCTGAACGCCTCTAAGCCACAGACCCTCGGATCTGAGAGTCGGGCCGATATCCACCTACCGAAAAATTGGAATCGAGATACTGAGCAAGCTACATGCCCAGTTCTGACACTTGTTTGAAGGCTCTCAGCTGAGGGATATGTTGGATTCCCGGATGAGATGGCCTGGCCGTTTCTCACTGACTGCTGCACGAAGGTAAGGTGCTGAGCCGGCAGCACATGTAGCCTACCTCGTGAGCGAGTACAAAAAGTCAGTAAAATGCCCCAGTCGAAGGAAATGGTTACGAAAACTGTCTGTATCTAACTCATAGAGAGTGTAGATAAAAGTGGAGAAACGTCTCAATAACGCGAAATAGAACGCACGGCGAGCGAACCTATTGCGTGGTCCAAAGTCAAAAGCAAAAGCTTACCGAGTGGATGTCGCCCGCAGTCTGACCGCCCCTGGAGCTCACTTGAGCGACCAGTGGCAAGCGAGATGCCCAATACATGGAAGTGAGGAACTAAAGCAGCCATGAGCAGGACGTGGCAACTCCTCGGGTGAGCCCAGTCTCGGAGCAATATGTGCCGGCTCTGCAATTATGGAAGCCTCCTTGGATAGCGAGGGACTGCCCATTGTCTGTCCCTGCCTTCCCTTGAGGGCCGACCGCGATGTCGTTGGTCGTTCTATCTTGACCAGCTGAGATGTGGGCGACATCACAACAGTCAAACGTGCCTCGAAATCAGAGGAAGGTTAACCTCATTAAAAAATGCCCGCCGGAAGTCGGAAGTGTCGTCCTACGGGTGGCAAACTAAAAATTGACACTACGCAATTACGTCCGAGTGAAATGTCTCGTCCGAATGTCTCTCGTGCTAGGAACAGCTCTGACTACCTAGTTTCCGAATGCCGCTCTTGTTCGGAACAGCTCTGACTAGGTAGTTTTCCGAATGTCCGCCGTGCCTGGAACAGCTCTGATGGGTACAGGGACAAGCACATGTCCGAAAACTCGCTTAGTGGAAACCAACCGCAGAGCTGACTGGTTTGTGCAGGAACGGCCCAGGGCGAGCGAAATGCCCAATATATTGAAGTGAGGAATTAAAACAGCCATGAGCAGGACGTGACGATTCCCTCGGTAAACCCAGCACCAGAGCGTTATGTGCCGGCTCTGCAATTATGGAAGCCACCCAGGATGGCGGAAAATGCTATGGACTGTCCCTGCCTTCACTTGAGGGATGACCGTGTAGTCTTCGACTGTTCCAACTTGACCAGCTGAGATGTGGACGGTACCACAAAAGTGAGAGTCTCCCAGGATTGCTAACCTGGTCAAAAATGCACGCTAAAAGTCGGATGTGTTGGCCTGAGGGTTTCGACCCGAGGGTGCCTAACCAGACACACCGCAATCACATCTGAAAAAATCACTCCGGATGAACGCAAAGAAGAAGAAGATACGCCGAGTAATTTGCCATTGTTTCCTGAATGCCCAGCACTACTTCCATTGCCTCATAGAGTTCTTCAATTGGTGTTTCTGTTTATCAACATTACCAAAGCACTGTCTTGTTACTTGTACACCATGCACGTACTGTGATAAAGTACTTCCTGCCAACTGCTTGATTTGAAGGTAATTTTAATAAAGAAAACATCTGGTTCGAAGTAATTTAATTTCCAATGTATCTTGTATTGAGAAGAAATTTCGGAACAATGGCACTAAAGTATTGCCTCGTACTGTACTGAGACAATCAAACACAATCTTACTGTACAGAGACAGTCAAATATACACTT
>JACEFZ010016742.1:130000-213942 GCA_014155875.1 Cepaea nemoralis
ACATATACAATAATGAGACAAGAAGTGAAACAAGCACAATGAAGTTACATATACAATAATGAAACACGAAATGAAACCTTCACAATGAAGTTAAATATACAATAATGAGACAAGAAATGAAACCTTCACAATGAAGTTAAATATACAATAATGAGAAAAGAAATGAAACAAGAACAATGAAATTACATATACAATAATGAGACAAGAAGTGAAACAAGCACAATGAAGTTACAAATACAATAATGAGACACGAAATAAAACCTTCACAATGAAGTTACAAATACAATAATGAGACAAGAAGTGAAACAAGCACAATGAAGTTACATATACAATAATGAGACAAGAAATGAAACAAGCACATGAAGTTACACATACAATAATGAGACATGAAATGAAACAAGCGCGTGTAGTTACATATACGGTTAACATAACAATACAGCTCAAGACACAATAACACAAGAAACAACGTACGCTGAAAAACATAGGAAATTTTCACACCACCCCATGCATAAAAGGTTTAATGATTTTGGAAGGGGAAGACTGTAGCGTAGCAACTTTGTAGAAACTGCAAAAAGAAAGATTAGAACATATTCTATACTTAACATATCAACAGTCAGACCCACTTACAATGTACACAAGTTCCCAGCTTGGAGACAGCAGCAACTGCCTGAGATGATAGACAACATTCCTGGTATTGAGAAAAAGAACACTCAGAATGAAACAGAAAGAAAAAAAAATAGCCCTAAACTACATAAAAGAACATTATCCAGGTAGCAGTTGGACCCATGCATATACAGATGGATCAGCCACAAGTTCAACAGAAAATGGAGGAAGAGGAATTCTTCAAAATAAATAATAAAAAATAAAAATAGAGTGAAAAAATACGGTCGACAGCAACTGGAAAATTCTCAAGTAACTTCAAAGCAAATGGTAGAGGCTTTGAAAACTGCAGCAGAAATACTCTTGATGTAGGAAAATAAAGAGAAGCAAATAGCTATCTTCACAGATGCAAAGTCAGCTGTCTCAATACTGATGAGCAAAAACAGCATAGAACTAGCTGACCTAAGAGAAGCACTCCATGGACTATGTCAGAACTCTAAAACTATTGTAATACAGTGGATCTCATCACATTGCAGTATACCTGGAAATAAAGAGGCTGGTAGATTAGCAAAAGAGGGCGGACGACTACCACAGCCTGACATAGACATAACCTATAATGAGGCAAAGAGATTTATAAAAAACACTTATAGAACCAAATGGGAATCAGAGCATCCTGGCCACCAGAAAGATGATGCAAATTACAAACTCGACCGAAGTGAACAAATAGCAATCTTTAGACTCCGCACAGAACATAACAGGCTGAAACACCACTTGTTCAATAAACTAAAGATAGGAGATACCGATGAATGTAATTGTGGAACTGGTAAAATGACAGCTAAACATTTGCTTCAGGAGTGCCCAATATATTCAGAACAGAGAAAGACATTTTGGCCCACACCTGCGTCATTTGTGGACAAACTCAATGGAGATATCAACAAGCTCAAGTTGACTGCAGCTTTCTTTAACTATATTCAGGTTGACATAAAAAAGTGCACGAAGAAGTTCTTAGCCTGCCACACTTCACACCATAGGTATGCCGGTGGCAAAAGCGTCCCAGTGTCACGAAATGGTTATTGCTTGGCTAGCAAATCCATTACATGGAAAGTCCGAATCGAAAGCTCACTGTGTGGATGTCATCTGCAGACTGTATTCTTCTCTTTTTTCCGGAGGAACAGCCTGTGGTGAACGGAGGTGCAATATACGGAAGTGAGTATAAACAGCCATGTACAGGATGTGACGATTCCTTGGGTGAGCCCAGTAACTGAGCGCTATGTGTTGGCTCTGCAATAATAGAATCCTCCTTGGATGGCGTGGGGTGCCCATGGCCTGCCTTTGCCTTCCCTTGAGGGTTGACCGGGATGTCTTCGGCTGTTCTTCTTCTTCTTCGTTCATCCGGAGTTTTTTTTCGGATGTGATTGCGTTGTGCCTGTTTACAGCAGAGCTGCGTTCTTGCGCCGTTAGGCCGACACATCCGACTTCTGCGGGCATTTGTTGACCGGGTTAACCTTCCCGGGGTTTCTTAGGACGTTTGACTCTCACTGTTGTGGTGTTATCCCCCATCCCAGCTGGTCCATATAGAACAGCCAAAGATCCTGGTCAGCCCTCAAGGGAAGGCAGGGGCAGACCATGGGCATTCCCCGCCATCCAAGGAGGCTTCCATACTTGCAGAGCCGATACATAGCGCTCTGGTACTGGGCTCACCCAAGGAATCGTCACGTCCTGCACATGGCTGCTTAGCCTCACTTCCGTATATTGGGCCTTCCGTTCACCATAGGCTGTTCTTCCGGAAACCAGAAGTATGCAGTCTGCAGATGACATCCACACAGTGAGCTTTCGATTCGGACTTTCCACGTAATGGATTTGCTATCCAAGCAATATTCCATTTCATGCCACTAGGACACTTTTCCACCTTTTATGAAGCCCACACAATGGGCTTTTGATTCGGACTTTCCACGTAATGGATTTGCTATCCAAGCAATATTCCATTTCATGCCACTAGGACACTTTTCCACCTTTTATGAAGCCCACACAGCGAGCTTTCGATTTGGACTTCCCACATAATGGATTTGCTATCCAAGCAATATTCCATTTCGTGCCACTAGGACACTTTTCCACCTTTTATGAAGCCCACACAGCGAGCTTTCGATTTGGACTTTCCACATAATGGATTTGCTATCCAAGCAATATTCCATTTCATGCCTCTGGGTCTTCATGCACCTTTAAATGTCAACCTGTATGTAGTTAAAGTAAGCTGAGGTCAACTTGAGCTTGTTGATATCTCCATAGAGCTTGTCCTCAAATGAAGCAGGTGTGGGCCAAAATATCTTTCTCTGTTCTGCATACGTTGGGCAATCCTGCAGCAAATGTTTTGCTGTCATTTTTCCAGTTTTACAATTACATTCATCGGTATCTCCTATCTTTAGTTTATTGAACAAGTGGTATTTCAGCCTGTTATGTCCTGTGCGGAGTCTGAAGATTGCTACTTGTTCTCTTCGGTCGAGTTTGTAATATGCATCATCCTTCTGATGGCCTGGATGCTCAGATTCCCATTTGGTTCTATAAGTGCTTTTTATCAACCTCTTTGCCTCATTATAGGTTATGTCTATGTCAGGCTGTGGTAGTCGTCCGCCCTCTTTTGCCAGTCTGTCAGCCTCTTCGTTTCCAGGTATACTGCAATGTGATGGGATCCACTGTATTACAACTTTTTTTGGATTTCTGGCATAGACCATGGAGTGCTGCTCTTAGGTCAGTTAGTTCTGTGCTGTTATTGCTCTTGAGTATTGAGACAGCTGACTTTGCATCTGTGAAGATAGCTATTTGCTTCTCTTTATTTTCCACCATCAGGAGCATTTCTGCTGCAGTTTTCAAAGCCTCTACCTCCGCTTTGAAGTTACTTGAAAATTTTCCAGTTGCCATTGAATGTGTTTTTTTCACTCCATTTTTTAAATTTAGGAGAATTCCTCCTCCTCCATTCTCTATTGAATTTTTGGCTGATCCATCTGTATATGCATGGGTCCAATTCCTGCTTGGGTAATGTTCTTTTATGTAGTTTAGGGTTATTTCTCTTCTTTCGGTTTCATGCTGAGTGTTCTTTTTCTCAATACCAGGAATGTTTTCTATCATCTCAGGCAGTTGCTGCTGTCTCCAAGCTGGGAAGTTGTGTGCATTGTGTATGGGCTTGACTGTTGATATGTTAAGTATAGGATCTGCCCTAATCCTTCGTTTTGCAGTTTCTACAAAGTTGCTACGCTTCAGTCTTCCCTTTCCAAAACCATTAAATCTGTTGTACATAGGGTGGTCTGTCAATCTTCTAAATTTTTCTGCTTGTTGCTGGGCTCTGCTATCTCTTCTATCCTGCATTGGTTGTAAACAAGTGATCTTTTCTAGTTCATTAATAGGCGTTGTCTTCAGGCTTCCAGTTATGATTCGCATTCCTTGGTTTTGGACTCTACTTATTTTGTTAAAGTTTGACTTAGCTGCTGTTGCCCAAGCTGCAATGCCATATTCCAGTACTGGCCTCACCCGTCCAGTATATAACTTCTTGAGAACTTTCTCATCTGCTCCCCACGTTGTACCAGCAAGCTTTTTCATGATTGCCATTCTCTGCCTTGCGCTTGTTCGATTTTTCTCAACCTGTGTCTTCCATGTCAGGCGACGATCAAAGGTGACTCCTAGATAGTTTGGATTTTCTTCATGGCGCAATATTTTTCCATTCAATACCAGCTTAGGTTGCTGAGTTTTATTTGAGAGGGAGAACACTGTGCATGTTGTTTTCTCCTCACTTATCTTCACTAGCCATGATTTTGACCAGTCCTCTAGCGCTAATAAGGCTTGCTGTATTCTGCTGTTTGCTGTACTAATATATTCTTCAGATGTCCATATGGCTAGGTCATCTGCAAAGGAGGATGTGTGTACTCTGGCTGGAAAATTTTCTGTGATGTCATTTATATATGCTAGGAATAATGTTGGTGAAAGAACTCCTCCTTGGGGGACACCTTGCTCCAGCAGCATCATTTTGCTTGTTTGTCCTTGTACTTTTGTCCTGGCAGTTCTGTTCTCAAGGTAGTGGCTGATCCATTTATACATTTTTCCACAAACATGCATGTTTTGCAGTTTTACTTTCAGTCCTTCCTTCCATACTTTATCAAATGCTTTTTCTAAATCTATCCAGACTGCTAGTGTGTGCTTTTTCTCTTGGAAGGCATCCTCTATTTCCTGAGCTATATAGGTTATTTGATCTTCAGTGGATCTGTATTTTCTGAATCCTGCTTGGTGTGGTGTTAAGAGTTTGTTTTCTTCCAGATGCCATGTTAACCTGCCATTGATAATGCGTTCCATTAATTTTCCTACACAGCTAAGTAGACTGATAGGTCGATAGCCATTTGGTTCTTCCAGGTCTTTTCCCTTCTTTGGGACTGGTATTAGTATAGCTTCCTTCCATGCCTGTGGGACTATTCCTCTCTTCCAGCTGTTATTTAGGACTGCTAGTAGTTTCTTTTTTGCCTTGGTGCCTAGTCCTATTAGCATTTCATTTGTGATTCCATCCTTTCCTGGTGATTTCTTCTTTTTTAGGGTATTCATTGCCTGTTCCATTTCTTCCATTGTTAGGTTTGCCATCATATATTCTGCTGCTGTCTCTGTAGTTCTATGATGTATCTGTTTGTCTTTGATTGCTTTCTTCTGTTCGGTTGTAATATCAATGTGGTTTGCATTTGCATAGTGTTCCATTAGTGCATTTGCAGCCTTTTTGCCTGTAAGCAAGGCATTTCCTTGTTTAATTGTTATTTGTTTGTTTCTAGGTCCTTCATTGTTCATGGCTTTCACTAGTTTCCATAGTTTGTTTCCATCCCTGTCAAAATTCAGGTTTTCTGTTTTTTCCCTCCAACAATCTCTTGTTGTTTGATTTACTGTTCTTTTATATTTTGCTGAGATGGCTTTGAGAGAGATGTTTGCTTCAATTGTTTGTTCTCTCTCTGCTGTCTTCCTGGCATCTTCAACTTTGTCCTCCAAACTTTGTAGTTCTTCAGTCCAGTATGGTTTGTAATTTTTTCCTCGCTCCTCTTGGAATGGACTCAGTGGCTGCCTGTATTATCGCTCTGTTTAGACTTTCCACCATTTGCTTTATGTTGCCATATCGTGTATTTATGTTTTCACAATATTTGTCTGTTAGTATGGCAAATCTGTCCCAATCTGCTCGTTTGTAATTCCAGCGGGGCAAGGGCTTTTGCTCCTGTGGAACATACTCCATATTCATTTCAAGCTTGATTGGTCTGTGGTCACTACCTGCTAATTGGTCCAGCACATGGCGATCGATTTTGTGGAGGATGTCTCCTGTGCAGAAAGCTAAGTCTGGAGTAGAAGTGGTAAGCCATCTTCTGGAGTAGAAGCTCGGCGTGTCATCCGCTTTGTTGAGTAGATGGAGATTTGAGTCTATTTCCCAGTCCTCCAATTCATCTCCTCTTTTGTCAGTATCTGAGTATCCCCATCTTTCTGAACGGCTATTAAAGTCTCCGACAATAATGCAGTTTGTGTCAGTTATTTTCATGTTTGAGAGTGTAAGGTCCTTATCTGCTGGGCTATACAGATTGTAGATTCTTATTTTCACGTCCTTTATCATTATATCAACACCTATAATTTCCGTTTGGTTGTCAGAGATCACAGATACTTCGCTGCAAGGTATTGTATTTCGTGTAAGTATTAGAACTCCTCCTTTGTGTCCTTCGCGGTCGAAACGTGTGGCCTGATATCCTCTGACTGAGAATTTGTGATTGGCGTTGAGGTGTGTCTCTTGAATGCATGCCACATCTATTCTATCTTTATGAAGACGCTGTGTTAGGGAGTCTTTCTTCTTGTAAACTCCTTCGGCATTCCACTGTAGTATGTTGAGTGTCCGGGGTATTTGGTCAATAGCTCTTAACCTACTCCTCTGTGCCTTGACTCCACAGCACAGGGGAAGGTGACCACCAGTAGTCATGGGTGGACCCCCTCGATCTTCGGCTGTTCTAAATGGACCAGCTGGGATGGGGATAACGCCACAGCAGTGAGAGTCAAACGTCCTACAAAACACCCGGGAAGGTTAACCCGGCTAACAAATGCCTGAAGAAATCGTATGTGTCGGCCTAAAGATTCAAATATCGCAGCTCTGCTGTAAACAGGCACAACGCAATTATGTCTAAAACAACACTCCGGATGAACGTAGAAGAAGAATAATAATCATGCATGGCGATCGTGTGAAATGGCGAATCCTGATCGTCCACGTTTATTAGCTTAGCACATGATAATGATGATAGGTAAGATTGTGTGAGGAGTATGATTCCAGCAAGAAGGGGCACACGAGAAGACGGATCTGAAGTGTTTACATCAGCATCTACACCTTGCAACATTTAGTAAACTAGACGAAGCACTTACTAGTTTACTCGCAGTGCTATGATGTCGCTGATTAATCATTCACTAATCACCAACCTCCATGATGCCACTCAGAAACTACACATCGATTTGCTTGGAATCAAACCTGGATTCCGCCCGTGATATTCACTTCTATGGGTATCTCTGCGCTAACAACCAGACCACAACTACAACCATTTCCCGAAAATCTCCGCAGAGAAAACAATTGAAGCGCCGGGTAATCACCATGTATTTCTGGTGGGCGTGTCAGCACCGACAGCCCCCCGGTAATATGGGGCGTGCCACATCCGGGCAGATGCCTGGGAATCAACCTTATAATCACATGGACGGCCAAGATCGCTGCCCCGGGCATTAAGTCAAGATGGCAGTCTGCAAGGAGTAATCCTACATCCTGTACCACGGGAACTGCTATTATCGCATTTGATTTGCTAGCAAGTTAAGACTGTTGTCCATCTGTAATCACACGTGAGGTTGGGAAATTGCCAAGATAAAATTATTTCGAAAAATTCCCAATAGTCGATATAAATGTCGGAGAGGGGTCGCCTACTTGGGATCGCAGTCAAGTGTTTGTATTGATGTCGTGTTGAATAATTGTTGGTGTAGACAAGTTATAAATATATAATAAACGTTGCTTGAAATAAATGTGAGATTTCTCTTGTTGTAAAAACAGCCGTGTCGAATTATAATTGTATTCCATTGTTGTTAAGTGCTAAATAGAACCTATATTGTTATACGCATGCGAAACATGGACAATCAGCAGACAAGCTAAGAAACATCCCATCTCATCTCATTTTGTTCCTATTGTACCTTATGGTGTCGAGGTCAGGCATATACAGCTGGAGAGTGCCCGTTTATTGGCTTCATGTATTGAAGTTCCCATGGGCTCTGTTATTTCCTCTGTCCATCATTTACGTGGTCACTTCTTCCTCTGCTTCCCTCTGGTCTGTACATCATTGCTTGTTGTGCTAAAATGTTATGGAATAGAAAGAAAAAGCAGCGGCTGCAGCAGGATATAACAATATGAATTTGAAACAAATAGGTATTTTAAACTCCTGCGAGAAAAAACGTACTAAACAACAAAGTTTCACATAACTTAAACAGGGAGATCCACGTATCGCGAAATACAGGTAAAAATCCGAAATCAGAAGCAGTCAATAAATATAAAAAATGAATAATAAAATAAGATAAAATACACACGAACGCGTACAATACGACACACAGACGTTTCGATTCTCAGAATCTTTGTCAATGACAACACAGATAGCTAACAACGAGATACAGCAAACAACTACAAAACACAAACACACGACCTATCACTACCATGTGAGGCAGAAAAGGTGACTTTGCCAGCTGCGAAGACGCTTGTGGCTGCAGAATTTAAAAATGGGTTGCCAAAAAGGATTTGAGTAGCCAAAAAAATATGTGAACAGTCTGCTATGAAAATATAGGAATGTGGGACAATTAAGTCTAGATATGGGGGGGGGGGGGGGGGGGGGGACAGCATAGTAATAGATAGTGTAAACAACTGGGGAAGATGCCACAGTTATACCGTAGCGTCCACAACAGTATTAATGCCAGCTGGGTGGATGCATCCCAGGTTGTTGATTAGCTGGCATTCAATTTTAAGTCTGACGCAGCTATTGGAGAAGCAGGGTTTTAACGCGGTGACACATGCATCGTCGGCTCCATTATGGTTGGAGGAATTGAAATGGTTGGGGACAGGTTTGTCAGCGCCCTGATTGATGTCTCTGAGGTGTTCTCTAAAACGATCAGCAAGACGTCTGCCCGTTTGGCCAATGTATTTCATGTCACATCGTTTGCAGATGATAACATAAATCAGATTGCGGGATGTACAAGTGAAAGAATCCTTCAAGGTGAAGGTGCCTCGGGGAAATGCAATCTCTGGTGTCTGAACAACGTATGGGCATGTCAGACAGTTCCTACGATGGCATTCGAATGTGCCCACGGATGAAGTAACCGTGGGGAGGCGACTATGCACAAGGTGGTCTCTGAGGCTCTGGTTACGGCGGGAAATTACCCTGGGGCCATTGGAGAATACCTCACGAGTGGTAGGATCAGATTCCAAGATGGACCAGTGTCTCAGGAAAATGTGCTTGATGGCATAGGCATGTGGATGGAAGGTGAGGATAAGCTTGGGTTCATTGTTCGGAGGTCGCGTATGTTTCTCGAGGGACATTTCCCGCGAGACCTGTGTTATGCGACAGAAAGCTGTCGACAAGACGTCCTCTGGGTAGGACCGTCTGCGGAAAAAGTCCAGCATTTCGTGGGCTCTCTCGAGGAAGTCATTATCGTCCTGACAGATACGACGAAGGCGGAGTAGCTGGGAATATGGGATGGAATCTTTGCAGCTTTTGGGGTGGGATGAGCTGTACAGGAGGAAACCGTGAGCATCAGTAGGTTCTTGCTTGCGTTCGCTGGCTGTGAACTCCAGCGTGAAGTCCTGTTTGTCGAATGAAGACATCTCAGGAATCTCGCTTCTGTTGCTGTGATTTTTCTTTTCTCTTTTTCTGTCATTGCTTATGTTTAGCATTGGTAGCAATGGGAGTCTCTGTGGCTAAGTGGTCAAGCCGTTTGACTCGTGCTCCGAAGGTTGTGGGTTCGATTCCGGGCCGCGCCCTTCGGTTTACGAGTTAAATGTTTCGGAGACTCCTGTGGGTCGTCGATAAGAGCAACGGCGCTCGTGCTTTGTGCGACGCTTTCCGCGCTGCGGAAAGAGACCGAGCCATATGGGATAAAACCCGGTGCAATGAAGTCGACCCTGTCGACTTTTAAGCGACTTTTTTATTGGTAGCAAAGAGTTGGTAGGAAGATTATGAGAAACATGTAATGGCAGTAGAAATCTGGTTTCTGAGCGAAATTAAACGAATACGAAGTACAGACAGGAAAATCAATTAGCAATTTCTACAAGAAACATATGCAAACAATAGATTGATTCCAAATATTAGATGTGGGCAGTCAGGAGGTTTTGGACACTCTATGGGGAGAAATGAACTGGACAATTGTGCCACATCTGCCCAGATTGAGGGGGGTAGAGCAAATGGAAGCGAAGAGAAAATGTCTGGATGGCTTGGCCACATGAACACAGAGCTGATGCAAGACTCTGGTGATGTTTTGATGAGACAAACTAAGACAGCCCACGCTTATCCACATAGTACATAATGATGATGCATGTAGATGAAAGATCCAGCTCTCGTTTAACACCCGTTTAATACATACACAATGTAACATATAATATATAAGTGTAGTATGTAGCATACAGCCGGACTCCCTGGCGTAGCGTAAACGTCTTTCTCCGTAATCCCGTATATTCTCGTGAATAACGCAGCTGCGCGAGAATCGGTAGTGTATAAGTGTAAAATATGGTATATAAGTGTAACATATAGTATATAAGTGTAACATACAGTATATAAGTGTGACATATAGTATATAAGTGTACCATAAAGTATATAAGTGTACCATATAGTATATAAATGTAACATATAGTATATAAGTGTACTATATAGTATATAAGTGTAGCATACAGTATATAAGTGTAACATACAGTATACATGTGTACCATATAGTATATAAGTGTACCATATAGTATATAAGTGTACCATATAATATATAAGTGTAACACATAGTATATAAGTGTACCATATAGTATATAAGTGTACCATATAGTATATAAGTGTACCATATAGTATACAAGTGTAACATATAGTATATAAGAGTAACATATAGTATATAAGTGTAACATACAATATATAAGTGTACCATATAGTATATAAGTGTACCATATAGTATATAAGTGTAACATACAGTATATAAGTGTAACATACAGTATATAAGTGTAACATACAGTATATAAGTGTACCATATAGTATATAAGTGTAACATATAGTATATAAGTGTAACATACAATATATAAGTGTAACATATAGTATATAAGTGTAACATATAGTATATAAGTGTAACATACAGTATATAAGTGTACCATATAGTATATAAGTGTACCATATAGTATATAAGTGTACCATATAGTATACAAGTGTAACATATAGTATATAAGAGTAACATATAGTATATAAGTGTAACATACAATATATAAGTGTACCATATAGTATATAAGTGTACCATATAGTATATAAGTGTAACATACAGTATATAAGTGTAACATACAGTATATAAGTGTAACATACGGTATATAAGTGTACCATATAGTATATAAGTGTAACATATAGTATATAAGTGTAACATACAATATATAAGTGTAACATATAGTATATAAGTGTAACATATAGTATATAAGTGTAACATACAGTATATAAGTGTAACATACAGTATATAAGTGTAACATATAGTATATAAGTGTAACATATAGTATATAAGTGTAACATACAGTATATAAGTGTACCATACAAATATAAGTGTAAAATGGTATATAAGTGTAACATATAGTATATAAGTGTAACATACAGTATATAAATGTAACATATAGTATATAAGTGTAAAATATGGGATATAAGTGTAACATATAGTATATAAGTGTAACATATAGTATATAAGTGTAACATATAGTATATGCGTGTAACATACAGTATATAAGTGTAACATACATTACATAAGTGTAACATATAGTATATAAGTGTAACATATAGTATATAAGTGTAACATATAGTATATAAGTGTAACATATAGTATATAAGTGTAACATATAGTATATAAGTGTAGCATATAAAATGGAAATCAAGAGATGAGGAATTTACGCTTGCGCTAGACAGGACATACATTGTGAGGACAGTATTACTTGATACCTGCTGGTCGGGAACCTACAAAGCGAACCAAAAAGTGGGAAACCTCAAACACAAGAAGAAGAGAGTTACATACAGAGATAAATATATCAGGAGTACATGGAAAAAGGGTGGGGGGGGGGGGGAGAGAGATGAGGGAGATAGAACGGTTTGAGGTGACTTGGTCGGGTTTGAATTCCCTAATGTTGAGTTGTTGACAGGGAAGGAAGGGCACAATAAGAGCAACCGGCACTACGGCATGGCACATTTGATCGGTTTTGTTTGTATTCGTTCCCTCGCTGGCTTTGACCTCAAACGTAGTTCATACACGTGTAATAGGTCTAGTCCACTGGACTGATGTTTGCGTGTGGGTTAGCTTTCTCTATTACCAGTTTCCCTCGCCATAACTCGAACCTACCCCGACTTGTGAGATACTTGTTACTTACGCCCCCCCCCCCTCCCTCCCAGACAAGGACGAGAAGTCAACATTCCTTGCGGGAAAGCTGTCGTTAGGTGAGGTTCCATTTCCTGTATACCCGTAGCTTTCAATATTTCTCTCGCACCTTGTCTTCTGATCTCCACTTCTGTCCTTTAATGAGTGTCGGCGAATACTCGTGTGTTCTTACTCATTATTGTTATTTTAAAAAAAATAATAATAAACACATTACTCATGTTTGTAAATGTTAAAACATGATTATGTTTATCTGTCAGATTAAACAATATAAGTGGACGCCGGTAATTAATCACCAGTACACTCATGTCTCGGTAGATAGTCCCTAGTGCACTCATTTTAGGTAGATTGTCACTATAGTGCATTTACATTTGGTTGCCTCCATATAAAAATCCATATCTCAGTAACCAACTCAGGGTAAATGATGATATTCAGCATATAACCTTATCATTATGTCCACCCAACAAAAACATTTTTGTTCTGGCGATTATACAGCAAATGTCAATGTTTGTTTATATTCAAATTTCAATGTTTGTTTGCGATATATAATTTACGGGCAAAGATTAAGTCCATAATTTTTAATGTATTACACCTTCAGCCAGAAAATCACCGTTCAATGTTGAATATTCTCCGTGGTTCACGGGATTTGCCTTGCCCTATGGCAAGAACCCCGCGCTGTTTAAACTGGGAGTGTTCAGAGGTGTCGTCAATGTGGGTTCTTTCATGACATCTAATTTTTTAAAAAACAAAAAACAAAAAAAAACATTTATCGCTAACATTGGAATGTGTGAATATTGTTCCATGGGATTGAATGTGAAATTTTGTACACTTCAAAGCATCGCTATGAAGTTGTACACATATTTTTGTCAAGAAGCTGATCGCAGGAAACTGTTTCATACTGTTACAAATCCCCCCAAAAAAAGAACAGTGCACGCATTAAACGGTCATTTCGTCGATGAGTGCAAGAATCTGGAATTAAACCACCACGCAATAGGCTATTGTAGATAGCTTTGACAAGGATGTCATAAGGCGAGCTATTATACAAATGCTAGATGCCAAAGAAACAGTGACTGTAAGAAAACTTAGGGTTTGGTCGAGAAAGAACAATAACATAGGGCTATCCAAAACAATGGGTAGCTACCGGGTAGCGGGGTAGGGGTATCCCCTATCAAAGGAGAAGTAAGGCGCCTCCTTCCCTCCGCTAGCCTACGGGACACCCTTGGGCAAGGTGGAGTACCCGTTTAGCCCCCCGATCAGGGTTACGTGAAGCCATGTGTGCAGGTGGTGGATGAAGATGGAAAGCAGCCAACAGATAGTTGTAGGTTATGGTCTCCACCTTCACGACGGTAGGCAGAGGATCTCTATTTTGAGGAGACAATGGCTACGGTCACTGACCAGTATGGTCACTGCTAGGAAGGAAAGCAATGGCAAACTACCTTCTTTACAGATGCCAAGAAAATCATGTTGTGTGAAATCATCGATAATCAGAGAAACGGCGTAAATGGGTGCTCCATAGGAGCAGCCTCGCCCGGTAGGGATAGTCATGCGCACCAGGTGACTCCAGACCGTCAACAGGCTACTAGGTGCAACAGATTAATATCATTGAAAGTAGGAACTTGGAACGTTAGAACAATGAATGCAGATGGAAAATTAGAAAACATCAAAAAAGAAATGAGGAGAGAGAAGATTAACATATTAGGAGTATCGGAAACGAGATGGAAAGGAGCAGGGATAAGGACAGGAGAGGATTGTAAGATTATTTACTCTGGGGGAGAAGAACAGCAAAGAGGTGTAGCTATTATATTAGATAAGCAAACATCAATTTCTGTCAAAGGATATCATGCTGTGTCAGACAGAGTCCTATTAGTAAAATTAAACGGAAGACCTTTTAAAATAAATGTCATTCAAGTATATGCCCCAACAAGTGAAAGCAATGAAGAAAGCATAGAGGAATTTTATAATGACGTGGAGTCTGCTTTGAAGAACTGTAAAAGATCAGAAATAAATATCATAATGGGTAATTTCAACTCAAAAATAGGACAACAAGGCGATGGATGCAGTGTAGGCAACCATGGTTTGGGAGAGAGAAATGAAAGAGGATACAGACTTGTAGAATGGGCAAAAGAACAAGAAATGGTTGTAGGAAACACCTGGTTTAAACAGCATCCTAGAAGATTATGGACATGGAGGAGTCCAGACAGCAGGATTAAAAACCAGATAGATTACATCCTGATTAGCAAAAGGTTTCGAAATGCGTTAACAGTCGTAAAAACAGTTCCAAATGCAGACTGTTACAGTGATCACAGATTAATTACAGGCACATTGAGGGTAAAGTTAAAGAAAGTCAAGTATACAGCAGGAAACCCTAAATATGACTTGTGCAAATTGAAAACTGACAAAGAAATACAAGATAATTTTAACATAGAAGTAAAGAACAAATTTGATATATTGTCTGATCTAGAGATCCTGTTTCAAGATGTAGATGATCAATGGGAAACGATGAAGAATTCAATCAGTTGCGCAGCAGAAAAAACTATTCCAAAAGTAAAGAAAGTGGGCCGTAAGACATGGATGACTGAAGAAATTTTACAACTAATGGAAACAAGAAGACAGAACAAAAATAATCCTGCCAAATATGAAGAAATTCACAGAAAAGTGAGAACCTTATGTAAGGAGAGTAGTTATAAATGCACGTTTCGGTTAGATTTTGGAGGATTGCGGAGGATTGACCTTGACCTCGGTTGATTTTCACTCCCCCTCGGTCATATAGTTGGGTGGGGTAAGGGGTGGTATCTAGGTCATATCTAAGGGCGATAATTCTAAGATTTTATGTTTCTAAGGGCAGATAACTATTGAGTGGGTGTATAAAAATTTTAATTAATTATTAAAAAATAAAATAAAATAAATAAAAATAAAAATAAATAACGACGGGGTGCGGGGTGGTGTCGAGGGGGTGGGCGCGTGGGTGAGACTAGACGGTTCGGGCTTAAACACTATCAGGTATATAATAATTTTTATTAAATCATGTATAAACAATACAATGCATATTAAATAAGTAGCGGCATAGTGGAAAATTCTGGAAGGTAGGACCGGGGCGTTATACGTCGGCAAGTGTGGGAAAATCTCCGGCGGGTGTGACGGTGGTCGGTTCATAACAGACGTGGAGGGGGTGCATACGGAAAAGTCATTAAGTAACGGGTTGTAAAAACGTGGGTGAGTGGTGTGTTAAAATATTTTGAACTGTTAGCACATTGGTGGTGTACATTAGTACGAATAGAAGGAATAGGTGCGGTGGGGATAGTAGTGGGTATGGGTTAGTGAAATTAGTTGATAAGGGTGGTTATTAGTGCTATGTAGATGTTCATAGTAGCTTATTCACTAACATAACACGTGTTACAAATGAAAACTTGAAAGCTAAAGATCGCTGATTGTAATGGATATAGTGTAGTATCATTCGGCGGTAAGGGGTGGGTACCAGGTATTAGTGGTCAAGCAGTGGTCAAGCAGTGGTCAAGTGGTGGTCAAGTAAGGAAAATTTTAGGGAACAGTGATTGTAATGATATGGTGATGCTTAAAGGGTGGTAAATTAGTGGTCAAGTAGTGGTCAAGTAGTGGTCAAGTGTTGGTTAAGTGACGAAAACTTTAGGCAAATTTTAGGGAACAGTGATTGTAATGATATGGTGATGCTCAAAGGGTGGTAAATTAGTGGTAAATTAGTGGTCAAGCAATGGTCAAGTAGTGGTCAAGTAAGGAAAATTTTAGGGAAAAGTGATTGTAATGATATGGTGATGATTAAAGGATGGTAAATTAGTGGTCAAGCAGTGGTCAAGTAGTGGTCAAGTAGTGGTCAAGTGAGGAAATTTTAGGGAAAAGTGGTTATAATGATATGGTGATGATTAAAGGGTGGTAAATTAGTGGTCAAGTAGTGGTCAACCAATGGTCAAGTAGTGGTCAAGTGGTCGAGTGACCACTTAAATTGTAGAGGACGATGTCCCTAAGATTATGGTAGTGGTTAAAGTGATCGATGACATGGTCAAGTAGCGGTCAACCAGTGGTCAAGTGGTCGAATGAACACTTAAAAGGTAGAGAAAAGTACGTATATTGAAACGGTGATGGTAAAAGGGTCGACAACGGGGTCAAGCAGTGGTCAAGTAGTGCTCAACCAGTGGTCAACCGCTCAAGTGAGAAAATTGTAGGGTATGGTACGTGTAGTGAAACAGAGATAGATAAATTAAGTAGTGACGTTGTCAAGTAGTGATCAAGTAGCGGGCAAGTACTGGTCAAATGGTCGAGTGACCACTTAAAGTGTAAGGGAAAGTACGTGTAGTGAACCTGTGTTGGTTAAAGTGATCGATGACGTGCTCAAGTAGTGGCCAAGTAGTGGTAAATTGTCGAGTGACTACTTAAATTGTCGGTGAAAGTAGGTATAGTGACATGGTGATGATCAAGAGTTGGTCAAGGGGTGCTCAAATAGTGGTCAACCGCTCAAGTGAGAAAATTGTAGGGTATGGTACGTGTAGTGAAACAGAGATGGATAAATTAAGTAGTGACGTTGTCAAGTAGTGATCAAGTAGCGGGCAAGTACTGGTCAAATGGTCGAGTGACCACTTAAAGTGTAAGGGAAAGTACGTGTAGTGAACCTGTGTTGGTTAAAGTGATCGATGACGTGCTCAAGTAGTGGCCAAGTAGTGGTAAATGGTCGAGTGACTACTTAAATTGTCGGTGAAAGTAGGTATAGTGACATGGTGATGATCAAGAGTTGGTCAAGGGGTGCTCAAATAGTGGTCAACCGCTCAAGTGAGAAAATTGTAGGGTATGGTACGTGTAGTGAAACAGAGATGGATAAATTAAGTAGTGACGTTGTCAAGTAGTGATCAAGTAGCGGGCAAGTACTGGTCAAATGGTCGAGTGACCACTTAAAGTGTAAGGGAAAGTACGTGTAGTGAACCTGTGTTGGTTAAAGTGATCGATGACGTGCTCAAGTAGTGGCCAAGTAGTGGTAAATGGTCGAGTGACTACTTAAATTGTCGGTGAAAGTAGGTATAGTGACATGGTGATGATCAAGAGTTGGTCAAGTGGTGCTCAAATAGTGGTCAAGTAGTGGTCAAGTAGTCGAATGACCACTTAAATTATAGGGTATGGTACGTGTAGTGAAACGGTGATGGTAAAATAAGTAAGGACATAGTCAAATAGTGGCCAAGTACTGGTGAAGTAGTGATCAAGTGGTCGAAGGATCACTTAAATTGTAGGGTATGGTATGTGTAGTGACATGATGATGGTTAAAGTGATCGATGAAATGATCAAGACGTTATGCCGACTGCTAAGTTCAGAAAGTAATGTCCTTACTATCGGCAATTTCCCTGACAGGAGCGCCTCGAGCACTGATTTTGTATTGATCAATAGCACCTAGTGGTACAGTCGATACACATGGACAATAGTTACAGCCGGTCAAAGATGGTGTCGCACCCTATCACACATGGGTAATTGCTACAACCAAACTACGTCTCATTCACTAAAACTGGTCAAATATGGTGTAACATCCGGTCACAGGGGTAATGGGACATCTGAGACACGTGGTTAAGAGGGAAACTATAGAAAAAGGGTGTCCTATCGGTTGTCGAGTCAGGGAACCTAACGTATGATGATCACTGTGTATAGGAGTGAATACACTGCATCATCACCACTGCATCCGAAAGGTAAAAGGGTCACCCCCTTCTCTCTCTCTTTTCTATAACCGTGTAGTCCTAGTGTTATCCGGTTACACCAAAGGACACCCGAGCATCAACACAACAAACTGCCCCGATTCAACCTTAGGCAATGCACGTAACATGACAGGTCACATGTCCGCCGTCATAATCAGCGACGTTATCACGTATCAAATTAGATAGCCACACTTTCATTTCCTTTCTATGTGTCCATAGTGTCTTACATCTTTCTCCAGAAAACCATTTCCAAGACCAATATATGTTATTTGTCAGTGTACCTGCTCAGTGCCACACTTCACAACCAGACAAAAATACACGTTCTATGTACCACTTCAACCGTCAAATAAGAAAATATGTTAGACAAAATATTAAAATTATTGGTCAAATACAGAAATATATCACCCAAACTTATAAAAAGTAGGAACATATGTTAACCAAATGGAAAATATCTTAGCCAAATAGGAAAATTTGTTAGCCAAATAGAAAAAATATTGACCACGTAATGATATATCTTGTCCACACTTATGAAAAGTAGGGAAATTTGTTAGTCAAATGAGTAAAAAGATTGACCAAGTAACGAAATACCCAAACCAAACTTATGAAAAGTACGAAACGTTGTTAAGCAAGTATGAAAATGTATCGACCAAACAGAGAAATATATCACCCAAACTTATAAAAAGTAGGAACATATGTTAACCAAATAGAAAATATCTTGGGCAAATAGGGAAATTTGTTAGCCAAATGGGGAAAATATTGTCCAAGTAACGAAATATCCCCCAACAAACTTAGGAAAAGTACGAAACTTTGTTAAGCAAGTATGAACAGGTATCGACCAAGTAGAGAAATATATCACCCAAACTTATAAAAAGTAGGAACATATGTTAACCACAGAGAAAATACCTTGGCCAAATAGGAAAATTTGTTAGCCAAAGGGGGAAAATATTGTCCAAGTGACGAAATACCCAAACCAAACTTATGAAAAATACGAAACTTTGTTAAGCAAGTATGAAAAGGTATCGACCAAACAGAGAAATATATCACCCAAACTTATAAAAAGTAAGAACATATGTTAACCAAATGGAAAATATCTTGGCCAAATAGGAAATATTGTTAGCCAAATAGAAAAAATATTGACCACGTAACGATATATCTTGTCCACACTTATGAAAAGTAGGAAAATTTGTTAGCCAAATGGGGAAAATATTGTCCAAGTAACGAAATATCCCCCAACAAACTTAGGAAAAGTACGAAACTTTGTTAAGCAAGTATGAAAAGGTATCGACCAAGTAGAGAAATATATCACCCAAACTTATAAAAAGTAGGAACATAAGTTAACCACAGAGAAAATACCTTGGCCAAATAGGAAAATTTGTTAGCCAAAGGGGGAAAATATTGTCCAAGTAACGAAATATCCCCCAACAAACTTAGGAAAAGTACGAAACTTTGTTAAGCAAGTATGAAAAGGTATCGACCAAACAGAGAAATATATCACCTAAACTTATAAAAAGTAAGAACATATGTTAACCAAACGGAAAATATCTAGGCCAAATAGGAAAATTTGTTAGCCAAAGGGGGAAAATATTGTCCAAGTAACGAAATATCCCCCAAAAAACTTAGGAAAAGTACGAAACTTTGTTAAGCAAGTATGAAAAGGTATCGACCAAACAGAGAAATGTATCACCCAAACTTATAAAAAGTAGGAACATATGTTAACCAAATGGAAAATATCTTGGCCAAATAGGAAATATTGTTAGCCAAATAGAAAAGATATTGACCACGTAACGATATATCTTGTCCACACTTATGAAAAGTATAGAAATTTGTTAGTCAAATGAGGAAAATATTGACCACGTAACGAAGTACCCCCCAAAAAACTTAGGAAAAGTACGAAACTTTGTTAAGCAAGTATGAAAAGGTATCGGCCAAACAGAGAAATATATCAAACAAACTTATAAAAAGTAGGAACATATGTTAACCAAATGGAAAATATCTTGGCCAAATAGGAAAATTTGTTAGCCAAATAGAAAAAATATTGACCACGTAACGATGTATCTTGTCCACACTTATGAAAAGTAGGGAAATTTGTTAGTCAAATGGGGAAAATATTGACCACGTAACGAAATACACCCCAACAAACTTAGGAAAAGTACGAAACTTTGTTAAGCAAGTATGAAAAGGTATCGGCCAAACAGAGAAATATAACACCCAAACTTATGAAAAGTAGGAAACTTTGTTAGCCAAAGTGAAAAAACCTAGGTCAAGTAAGAAAATTCTGATAGCCAAATGTGAAAAGTGTCGGCCAAATACAGAAATTGCTCAACCAAACTTATAAAACGTAGGAAAATTGTTATTCAAACGGGAAAGCTATTGAACAACTAGGAAAATGTAATAGTCAAAGAATAATAATATTGAACAAGTAATGAAATATATCATTCAAACGTATGAAAAGTAGGAAGCCTTGATAACCAAAGGTGAAAAATATCACTCAAAGAGAGAAATAGCTCGCCCCAACGTATAAGAAGTAGGAAAATTGTCGGCCAAAGGGGAAAAAGTTAGACCAAATACAGAAATATCTCGACCAAACTTATAAAAATCTAGGAAAAAATAGTACCCAACAAAACTAAAAGGCTGGCTAAAGTTATAAATCCAAACTTATAAAAATAACCAAATAGGAAAACATATTGACCAAGTACAGACATATATCAATCAAACTTATAAACTTGTCGTCCAAAGTGATAAAAAACAAAGAAAGGCTGTCAGCCAGTCTAAGAAATAGGTATGGAAAAGTAAGTCGACCAAGACTACAGAAGTTATATTTGTCTTTCGTTTTTTTTTTTCCTTTTTTTCTGAGTGTCACAAAATGAAACCGTGTGTTTATCCGGTTGATTATTACGGAGGATTTTTTGATTACGCGGACGATCAGCCAGCGACATCTATTTTTACTAACTGGAAAAACACAGCGGATGTCAAAATCTCAGGACAATATTTGTAGCTGCACGTGTAAATCTCTAACGGATTTTGAAACATTTGGTGGTGATGGAGACAGCGCCGTGACAGTTTGTCAACATTGGAATACAAATGGAAGCAGTGGGGTCAGCCCATATACAAAAGTGGTGGTGAGTGAGGAGGAAGTGAGTGCGCTGAATCAAATATCACCTTGACAAGTCATAAACATATCAGAGGGACAACGGAAGTACTTAGCACGGAAGTGACAGTACATATGTCAATTCTTGGTTTCCGGAGCACCGAGAAGATTAACGGGGTTATTTGCAACTGTTGTTGGGGGTATACAGAAACTTGCTGGCTTGTTTTGAGAATCTAAACTATTGATGACAACTTTGACTGGACTAAAGCCAGGAAAATAGTTCTTGACTGGGGTAGTTTGCCATATAAACTCGAGTTGGGACCAGCTAGGGAGGACTTGAAATTATGCTTTAGTCAGAGTGCCAGGGCACGGCAGCGCCTAGTGGAAATAATATCTACCGTGTGTTAATTAGGGACTTAATTTTACACGTGCCTATAATGGCAGATGTAGATATGATTGATAGGACTGCAGGAGTGCCATTTAAGGTATAACCTATTATAATATATTCGTTATAATTACTTTAGGCAGTAGCCTTGTTAACTATAGTGTGATGATTAGCACTGTTAGTGGAAACTAGCTAGAGTAGGGAAGTGATACTTGGCTCGGTTAGCTAGAATAGATTAGTGAAGTGTTGATAAGCTTTACTAGTTGAGAATTGAGGGATAATAGGGATCTTCCCGTAGGTGTCCCTGGTGGGCGGGGTTCCGCATTCTGTTTGCTGATATTCTTTCTTTGTCATAGCCTGATTCGACTCTAGGTGGGTAGCTAATCTGCTCTGTGACTAAGTCTAGTTAGCTAAAGATCATTAAGCAAGGTGATAGGCTTACACTCAGCCGAAGGGATCAGTGACTAGTACTATCACCAGATGTGTTGTTTCTATCCTAGGTTCCCTACCAGATCCAAGGAAACTCTACAAGTTTTGGGAAAGAATTAAAAAACCCATTCTGAAGAACACCAGTTCAAGAGTCAATAAAGTTGCATACAGAAACGTAACTTAAGCTAGGAAGGAAGTTGATTCACCAAAGATAGTGATGATTACTGATGCACCACCAGCATCAGACAGTAGTAACTAAATGAGAACAGTCTAATAGTTACCTAGTGTTATATAATCTCGTGTAATAGAACACAAGACAGTATACGTGAGGCTAGATAGACACGAGTGAGGATCAATCACAGTAACAATTAACATTAGTAATTAGCACTTATGGACTGAATGGTTCGATGTGCAACGAGGATGATCTGTTAACTAACTAACTAACTAACTGCGTACACCCTACAAAAGACTTGTGCAGTTTGTTAAGGAACGTTAGGAACGGACATTGTGTAGAGTGCAACCGGTCCATGATTCTGTTAATACCACCGGTGTCTATTTCGGATGTTCATGAAATTGGATTACCAGAGGTCTACAGAGGCAAAGCATTATCCGGCAAGATGGTTCCGGCAACGGGTGAGACGTACTTGTTCTGACGTAACGTGCTGTGGTCTATCTTTGCTGTGATCAGCTGACTGAGTTGATGTCTGAGAGACAGAGTCTACACACTTTATAGAACACGTCACACATTTTCTTCGCATACACGTCTCATACACGTTATACTTTTATTTTAATAAATTACTCTTTATTAATTTCTAGAAGCAAGAGTTGTTGAGTATGTTGCGTTGGGGAAGTATGAGAAGGGGGCATAGTACGACAGTGTGAGAGTGATAGGAAAAGGTGTCCATAGGCTGATGGAGTGTGTTGGACGGAAGCTGGTGGATTCTCCAGAATATTGAGAGGGAAAAAAATATTATAATGTGGGTGTCGGCTCTCTTCACTCCAGGGACGACACTGTAAAGGAGGACACGACATTATTGGGGGCTCGTCCGGGATATTTGGACAGTGGGATCTCTCGTAAACGGGATCTTTGGACAGCGGGATCTATCGTAAACGTGATCTTTGGACAGCGAGATCTCCCGTAAATGGAATCCTTGGACAGCGAGATCTCCTGCAAGCAGGAACGTTTGGCAGTGGGATCTTCTGACAACGGGGTCTTTTGACACGGGATCCTTAGTTATAAGAGGGAGATATCAGTTTGGAGAATCCAGCTAGAGTGAATGTGGATAGGGGTTAGGACTAATATCTTACCTGTTCACACTTCACACGTCTGCATAGGTCTGTGGTCCTGATTCTACTCTTGTCACTGAGTGAATGTACTGTGTGTGGTAATATCTAGATTGATAGTACTTGTTCATATATCGGTATAGTAATTTGCAGTTATATTGTACTAGACCTGCTAGCTTACCTCTCTGTATAATGGCCACCCCTAAACTTAGCACGTTAGAATTAAAGGCAAGGGGGAAGAAATGGGATTGGCTGGGTCTTCTCTAACGGATTACATACAGGAAGTGGAGAGAGAGTATCGTCAAGCGGAAAGGGATGATCGAAAGGCCGAGCTGGAATTGAGAAGGATGGAAGCTGAGCAAGCAGCTAGGAAATTGGAAGCTGAGCAAGCAGCTAGGAAATTTGAAGCTGAACAAGCAGCTAGGAAATTAGAAGCTGAACAGGAAGCACAGAAAAGGGAGCACGAGTACCGGATGAGGGAACTCGAGTTGAAGAGTCAATCTAATGGAGAAACTGAGGGAGCAGTTGGAGGTTCCTCCATCCCAGGATCAACACCAGTAGGTGGACATGGGTACCATGCTATGAAGTTTCCTTTAGCGGTCTACGAGGAGGACAAAGAGAAGATTGACCAATACCTTCAACGCTTCGAGGCTATGTCAGTTGCTATGGGTCTGGAGCGTAACAAATGGAATCTTAAGCTATCCCAGGGATTACGCGGGACGGGATACGAGGTTTATACTCGCCTGCCACCAGGACATGAGAACAATTATGATGAGTTAAAGACGGCTCTGCTGAAACGATTCGAGGTTACGTCACATACCTACCGGAAAAAATTTCGAGCAGCGAAACGAGAACCCGGAGAGTTGTTTGCCGCCTACAGTTTGCGTCTTAAATCTTATCTCCATAAGTGGATGGATTTGGCTGGGTTCGCACATGACTATGAGAGTCTGGAAGAGCTCATGGTGGTCGACCAGCTGAAGAAGCAAATGTCTAAACCTCTCAGGACGTTCCTGGGAGAACAAGGAGCGGAACGTATTGACCTCGTGAATAAATTAGCAGAACGGTTCGTCGAGGTACATGGGGAGGCAGGGGAAAACCTTTCCACCAACTCCAAAAGTCAAGAGAAACATGACAAGAAGAAAGCCAAAAACTCAGGAACAAAAAAGTGGGAACCTTATGGGCAAAAATCAGAGGATAGTTCAGAGAAGAAGAAGGAGGGAAGCAAGAGCACTTCAAGCTCTACACCTAAACGACCGTGGTCGGAGAAGTGGTGTTCAATTTGTAAGTCACCCTCTCACAATACGAGGGACTGCAAATCGAAGGCTAAGAACCCTCACTTTGCAGCATGTCAAGTGACTTCCAAGGAGGTTGTCACGGAAAATGCCAAGGTCAACAAGGAAGCTCGCCACCAGGAGAGCTCATTCAAGTCCGACAATAGAAAATCTAGGACAGGGAAATGGTGCAACCAATGTCAGTCAAACACGCACAATGCTATTGACTGCAGGGGAAAGTCAGGAGACACTCAATTCGTCGTGTGCTCAGGGAAACCTAAGGTGGAGCCCACCGAACAGGTCGAGGCCGAGGAAGAGACTCCAGACCAGGAAAAACAACCTGTAGTGGAATTGGTAGAGGTTAACGGTCGTCAAGTGGAGTGTTTATACGACACAGGACTGGACGGGGAAGCCGTGATTTCTGCGGATCTGGTACATCCAGAACAATTCACAGGTGAAACCTTGGAGATACAGCCTGCACAGAAGAGTGCTGTAACCATGAAGTTGCCCATTGCTAATGTGGAGATTCGGTCAAGGTACGTCACCGGCACCATCAAGGCCGCTGTATTGACCGATCCCATTTTTCCAGTCATCCTAGGTTGCCGGTATGTCTTTCTGGGAATGCCCAGGGAGCCAATTCATATGGGAGCAATGCAGACTCGCTCTCAGACGAAAACGGAAGAGGCAGACGCAATTGTGACTAACCCAATGCCGGGGGAGCTACGAACTGCCCAGAGTGAGGATGATACTTTACGTCCTTGCTACAAAAAGCTGCAGAAAAGTGCTGATCCACCAGGACGGGGGCAGTACTACATGAAGAATAGGATACTCTACAGGAGAGCAGGAAGGGGAGACAACCTATACGGTCAGTTGGTCGTCCCGAAAGCTCATCGGTCCCAGATTCTTCATATGGGGCATACCATCTCCTTTAGTGGACACATGGGTATTGCCGCCACCATGCAGCGGATTTCCTGCCACTACTATTGGCCGGGAATGACAGATGATGTGCGTCGGTATGTGAAGTCATGCCCTGAGTGCCAGAGGGTGGCACTGAAACACTGGACAGCACCGGTGGTGTTGGGTGAGATGCCCATCATGAACTCTCCTTTCGAGAGGGTAGCCATCGATATCGTGGGTCCACTTCCCAGGACTAGGAAGAGGAACATGTATATACTCACAATGGTGGATTGCTGTACAATGTGGGGTGAGGCTATACCGTTGACCACGATTGACTCGAAAAGAGTGGCGGACGCACTGATGGAGGCCTTTACCAGATTAGGCTTTCCGGATCAAATTCTGACGGATAATGGATCTCAGTTTTGTGGAAAACTCATGGAGGAGGTATTTAGGGTGTTTCACTCTAACCACATACATACCAGCCCTTACCACCCTCAAGCCAATGGACAAGTAGAGCGTTTCAACGGCACGTTGATGACAATGCTCAGGAAACTAGCGCAGGAAAAACCTGATAGGTGGGATGAATATATCCCAGCAGCACTCTTTGCCTATCGGGAAGTTCCTCATGGCTCAACAGGACTACCACCCGCTACGTTGCTGTTTGGTCGTCCAATCAAAGGACCGTTGGAAGCCATGTTGAGGAGTTGGACTGAAGAGGGGACGTCAGAAGAAGTGATCTCATCCTATCAATACGTGGAGGAACTGAAAGAAAAACTCCACAAGGGATGGACTCTGGCAAATCAAAACTTGAAAAAGGCCAGGAAAAGACATGCGGCTTACTACAACCGTAGGTCTAAAGAAAGATCTCTAGAGGTAGGAGATAAAGTCTTGTTGCTACTCCCAACGGGAAACAACAAACTGGAGATAGGTTGGCAAGGACCATTTCCCGTGGAAAGGGTGATATCCAGAACCAACTATCAAATCCGGATCCGGGGAAAGTCGAAGATTTTCCATATCAATCTCTTGCGGAAATACGAAGAGAGACCAGGAGACAAGGCAGCTCACCTCATGGCAATGGCAGTTGCAGTGGAGACAGAAGTGGGAACCAGCGAGGGCAGGGAATATCCCTTAGTACACCAGGAAACCTATAGGGATGTACAAGTGAACCCTGATCTGACCTCCCAGGAGAGGGAAAGGATAACCCAGGTTCTCAAGTCTCATAAGGAGATACTGACTGATAAACCTGGACAAACGAGGTTGGTGGAGTTCGAGATGACTTTGACCACACAGGAGCCTGTTCGCCAAAAGGTTTACCCAGTGCCATTCTCTAAAGAAAAGGCCCTGGAGGAGGAAATACAAAAACTGCTGGAGGATGACGTGATTGCACCATCCACATCCCCATACAATGCGGGGGTAGTTTTGTTACGCAAACCAAGTGGAGAACACAGGTTGTGTATAGATTACCGACTTCTGAACAGTCATACACAGTTTCAGGTGGAACCTTTGCCGAATCCAACTCAGTTATTCGCTAGGCTCCATAAGGCACGGTACTTTTCAAAGGTGGATCTGAGTCGGGGGTACTATCAGATACCAGTCAAACCGGAGATTCGACCACTGTTAGCTTTCAGTACACCCAGTGGACACTACGAATTCAAGGTCATGCCCTTTGGACTCAGCAATGCACCTAGTGTGTTTACACGTATGATGAGGACTTTACTAGATCCGTTACAGGATCCGTCCATCATCTCATTCATGGATGATATTCTGATTTCCAGTGACAGCTTGGATGACCACTTACAATCCTTGGAGAGAGTGTTTAAGAGGCTCAAGGAAGCAGGGCTTACTGCTCGTCCAACCAAGTGCATGATTGGTTACCAAACTCTGGAATTTCTAGGTCACACCATCACTCCAGGACACATTGTTCCAGAAGAGAAGAACCTGGAGAAAATCAGAAATGCACCAAGGCCAAAAACGAAGAAGGATGTGCGATCTTTTCTCTCGTTGTGTGGGTTCTACCACAAATTTATCCCACATTTCACGGAACTGGGAGCTCCGTTGACGGAAACCTTGAAAAAGGGATTCCCGGACCAAATCATTTGGACACCAGAATGTGAGAATGCCTATAGTCAGTTAAAGGAGGCCTTGGTCAGCAAACCTGTATTACAGCTCCCTGACCTTTCCAAACCATTTGTGTTGAGAACGGATGCAAGTGCGATTGGAATTGGAGCAGCTTTATTACAGGAAGGAAAAGACGATGCTTCGGTTTTGAAACCTGTGGCATACGCAAGTAAGAAACTTCTACAGGCGGAGAGGAATTATTCAACCGTCGAGAGAGAATGCTTGTCCCTCGTATGGGCAGTGCAAAAATTTCAGCCATATTTGTATGGAGTTAAGTTTCGGGTCCAGTCAGATCATCAGCCCCTGATGTTCCTGGCTACTTCTCAGAAGCTCAACGCACGTTTGATGCGGTGGTCGTTGTTACTTCAACCGTATAATTTCACAGTAGAGTACATTCCTGGGAAGGAAAATGTTGGAGCGGATTTCTTGTCAAGACACCCAGCTCCTGAAGAAGAAGAATGAATCATCTGGATTAAACTCACGGTGGAGAAGAGTGAGATGGACTACTCTCTTAGGAGGGGGCCTATGTCACAAAATGAAACCGTGTGTTTATCCGGTTGATTATTACGGAGGATTTTTTGATTACGCGGACGATCAGCCAGCGACATCTATTTTTACTAACTGGAAAAACACAGCGGATGTCAAAATCTCAGGACAATATTTGTAGCTGCACGTGTAAATCTCTAACGGATTTTGAAACATTTGGTGGTGATGGAGACAGCGCCGTGACAGTTTGTCAACATTGGAATACAAATGGAAGCAGTGGGGTCAGCCCATATACAAAAGTGGTGGTGAGTGAGGAGGAAGTGAGTGCGCTGAATCAAATATCACCTTGACAAGTCATGAAACATATCAGAGGGACAACGGAAGTACTTAGCACGGAAGTGACAGTACATATGTCAATTCTTGGTTTCCGGAGCACCGAGAAGATTAACGGGGTTATTTGCAACTGTTGTTGGGGGTATACAGAAACTTGCTGGCTTGTTTTGAGAATCTAAACTATTGATGACAACTTTGACTGGACTAAAGCCAGGAAAATAGTTCTTGACTGGGGTAGTTTGCCATATAAACTCGAGTTGGGACCAGCTAGGGAGGACTTGAAATTATGCTTTAGTCAGAGTGCCAGGGCACGGCAGCGCCTAGTGGAAATAATATCTACCGTGTGTTAATTAGGGACTTAATTTTACACGTGCCTATAATGGCAGATGTAGATATGATTGATAGGACTGCAGGAGTGCCATTTAAGGTATAACCTATTATAATATATTCGTTATAATTACTTTAGGCAGTAGCCTTGTTAACTATAGTGTGATGATTAGCACTGTTATTGGAAACTAGCTAGAGTAGGGAAGTGATACTTGGCTCGGTTAGCTAGAATAGATTAGTGAAGTGTTGATAAGCTTTACTAGTTGAGAATTGAGGGATAATAGGGATCTTCCCGTAGGTGTCCCTGGTGGGCGGGGTTCCGCATTCTGTTTGCTGATATTCTTTCTTTGTCATAGCCTGATTCGACTCTAGGTGGGTAGCTAATCTGCTCTGTGACTAAGTCTAGTTAGCTAAAGATCATTAAGCAAGGTGATAGGCTTACACTCAGCCGAAGGGATCAGTGACTAGTACTATCACCAGATGTTTTGTTTCTATCCTAGGTTCCCTACCAGATCCAAGGAAACTCTACAAGTTTTGGGAAAGAATTAAAAAACCCATTCTGAAGAACACCAGTTCAAGAGTCAATAAAGTTGCATACAGAAACGTAACTTACGCTAGAAGGAAGTTGATTCACCAAAGATAGTGATGATTACTGATGCACCACCAGCATCAGACAGTAGTAACTAAATGAGAACAGTCTAATAGTTACCTAGTGTTATATAATCTCGTGTAATAGAACACAAGACAGTATACGTGAGGCTAGATAGACACGAGTGAGGATCAATCACAGTAACAATTAACATTAGTAATTAGCACTTATGGACTGAATGGTTCGATGTGCAACGAGGATGATCTGTCGACTAACTAACTAACTAACTAACTGCGTACACACTACAAAAGACTTGTGCAGTTTGTTAAGGAACGTTAGGAACGGACATTGTGTAGAGTGCAACCGGTCCATGATTCTGTTAATACCACCGGTGTCTATTTCGGATGTTCATGAAATTGGATTACCAGAGGTCTACAGAGGCAAAGCAGTATCCGGCAAGATGGTTCCGGCAACGGGTGAGACGTACTTGTTCTGACGTAACGTGCTGTGGTCTATCTTTGCTGTGATCAGCTGACTGAGTTGATGTCTGAGAGACAGAGTCTACACACTTTATAGAACACGTCACACATTTTCTTCGCATACACGTCTCATACACGTTACAATTTTATTTTAATAAATTACTCTTTATTAATTTCTAGAAGCAAGAGTTGTTGAGTATGTTGCGTTGGGGAAGTATGAGAAGGGGGCATAGTACGACAGTGCGAGAGTGATAGGAAAAGGTGTCCATAGGCTGATGGAGTGTGTTGGACGGAAGCTGGTGGATTCTCCAGAATATTGAGAGGGAAAAAATATTATAATGTGGGTGTCGGCTCTCTTCACTCCAGGGACGACACTGTATAGGAGGACACGACACTGAGCTTGGTCGACTTACTTTTCCATACCTATTTCTTAGACTGGCTGACAGCCTTTCTTTGTTTTTTATCACTTTGGACGACAAGTTTATAAGTTTGATTGATATATGTCTGTACTTGGTCAATATGTTTTCCTATTTGGTTATTTTTATAAGTTTGGATTTATAACTTTAGTCAGCCTTTTAGTTGTGTTGGGTACTATTTTTTCCTAGATTTTTATAAGTTTGGTCGAGATATTTCTGTATTTGGTCTAACTTTTTCCCCTGTGGCCGACAATTTTCCTACTTCTTATACGTTGGGGCGAGCTATTTCTCTCTTTGAGTGATATTTTTCACCTTTGGTTATCAAGGCTTCCTACTTTTCATACGTTTGAATGATATATTTCATTACTTGTTCAATATTATTCTTCTTTGACTATTACATTTTCCTAGTTGTTCAATAGCTTTCCCGTTTGAATAACAATTTTCCTACGGTTTATAAAGTTTGGTTGAGCAATTTCTGTATTTGGCCGACACTTTTCACATTTGGCTATCAGAATTTTCTTACTTGACCTAGGTTTTTTCACTTTGGCTAACAAAGTTTCCTACTTTTCATAAGTTTGGGTGTTATATTTCTCTGTTTTGGCCGATACCTTTTCATACTTGCTTAACAAAGTTTCGTACTTTTCCTAAGTTTGTTGGGGGGTATTTCGTTACGTGGTCAATATTTTCCCCATTTGACTAACAAATTTCCCTACTTTTCATAAGTGTGGACAAGATACATCGTTACGTGGTCAATATTTTTTCTATTGGCTAACAAATTTTCCTATTTGGCCAAGATATTTTCCATTTGGTTAACATATGTTCCTACTTTTTATAAGTTTGTTTGATATATTTCTCTGTTTGGCCGATACCTTTTCATACTTGCTTAACAAAGTTTCGTACTTTTCCTAAGTTTTTTTGGGGGGGTACTTCGTTACGTGGTCAATATTTTCCTCATTTGACTAACAAATTTCTATACTTTTCATAAGTGTGGACAAGATATATCGTTACGTGGTCAATATCTTTTCTATTTGGCTAACAATATTTCCTATTTGGCCAAGATATTTTCCATTTGGTTAACATATGTTCCTACTTTTTATAAGTTTGGGTGATACATTTCTCTGTTTGGTCGATACCTTTTCATACTTGCTTAACAAAGTTTCGTACTTTTCCTAAGTTTGTTGGGGGATATTTCGTTACTTGGACAATATTTTCCCCCTTTGGCTAACAAATTTTCCTATTTGGCCTAGATATTTTCCGTTTGGTTAACATATGTTCTTACTTTTTATAAGTTTAGGTGATATATTTCTCTGTTTGGTCGATACCTTTTCATACTTGCTTAACAAAGTTTCGTACTTTTCCTAAGTTTGTTGGGGGATATTTCGTTACTTGGACAATATTTTCCCCATTTGGCTAACAAATTTTCCTATTTGGCCAAGATATTTTCCATTTGGTTAACATATGTTCTTACTTTTTATAAGTTTAGGTGATATATTTCTCTGTTTGGTTGATACCTTTTCATACTTGCTTAACAAAGTTTCGTACTTTTCCTAAGTTTGTTGGGGGGTATTTCGTCACTTGGACAATATTTTCCCCCTTTGGCTAACAAATTTTCCTATTTGGCCAAGGTATTTTCTCTGTGGTTAACTTATGTTCCTACTTTTTATAAGTTTGGGTGATATATTTCTCTACTTGGTCGATACCTTTTCATACTTGCTTAACAAAGTTTCGTACTTTTCCTAAGTTTGTTGGGGGATATTTCGTTACTTGGACAATATTTTCCCCATTTGGCTAACAAATTTTCCTACTTTTCATAAGTGTGGACAAGATATATCGTTACGTGGTCAATATTTTTTTCTATTTGGCTAACAATATTTCCTATTTGGCCAAGATATTTTCCATTTGGTTAACATATGTTCTTACTTTTTATAAATTTGGGTGATATATTTCTCTGTTTGGTCGATACCTTTTCATACTTGCTTAACAAAGTTTCGTATTTTTCATAAGTTTGGTTTGGGTATTTCGTCACTTGGACAATATTTTCCCCCTTTGGCTAACAAATTTTCCTATTTGGCCAAGGTATTTTCTCTGTGGTTAACATATGTTCCTACTTTTTATAAGTTTGGGTGATATATTTCTCTACTTGGTCGATACCTTTTCATACTTGCTTAACAAAGTTTCGTACTTTTCCTAAGTTTGTTGGGGGATATTTCGTTACTTGGACAATATTTTCCCCATTCGGCTAACAAATTTCCCTATTTGCCCAAGATATTTTCTATTTGGTTAACATATGTTCCTACTTTTTATAAGTTTGGGTGATATATTTCTCTGTTTGGTCGATACATTTTCATACTTGCTTAACAACGTTTCGTACTTTTCATAAGTTTGGTTTGGGTATTTCGTTACTTGGTCAATCTTTTTACTCATTTGACTAACAAATTTCCCTACTTTTCATAAGTGTGGACAAGATATATCATTACGTGGTCAATATTTTTTCTATTTGGCTAACAAATTTTCCTATTTGGCTAAGATATTTTCCATTTGGTTAACATATGTCCTACTTTTTATAAGTTTGGGTGATATATTTCTGTATTTGACCAATAATTTTAATATTTTGTCTAACATATTTTCTTATTTGACAGTTGAAGTGGTACATAGAACGTGTATTTTTGTCTGGTTGTGAAGTGTGGCACTGAGCAGGTACACTGACAAATAACATATATTGGTCTTGGAAATGGTTTTCTGGAGAAAGATGTAAAGACACTATGGACACATAGAAAGGAAATGAAAGTGTGGCTATCTAATTTGATACGTGATAACGTCGCTGATTATGACGGCGGACATGTGACCTGTCATGTTACGTGCATTGCCTAAGGTTGAATCGGGCAGTTTGTTGTGTTGATGCTCGGGTGTCCTTTGGTGTAACCGGATAACACTAGGACTACACGGTTATAGAAAAGAGAGAGAGAAGGGGGTGACCCTTTTACCTTTCGGATGCAGTGGTGATGATGCAGTGTATTCACTCCTATACACAGTGATCATCATACGTTAGGTTCCCTGACTCGACAACCGATAGGACACCCTTTTTCTATAGTTTCCCTCTTAACCACGTGTCTCAGATGTCCCATTACCCCTGTGACCGGATGTTACACCATATTTGACCAGTTTTAGTGAATGAGACGTAGTTTGGTTGTAGCAATTACCCATGTGTGATAGGGTGCGACACCATCTTTGACCGGCTGTAACTATTGTCCATGTGTATCGACTGTACCACTAGGTGCTATTGATCAATACAAAATCAGTGCTCGAGGCGCTCCTGTCAGGGAAATTGCCGATAGTAAGGACATTACTTTCTGAACTTAGCAGTCGGCATAACGTCTTGATCATTTCATCGATCACTTTAACCATCATCATGTCACTACACATACCATACCCTACAATTTAAGTGATCCTTCGACCACTTGATCACTACTTCACCAGTACTTGGCCACTATTTGACTATGTCCTTACTTATTTTACCATCACCGTTTCACTACACGTACCATACCCTATAATTTAAGTGGTCATTCGACTACTTGACCACTACTTGACCACTATTTGAGCACCACTTGACCAACTCTTGATCATCACCATGTCACTATACCTACTTTCACCGACAATTTAAGTAGTCACTCGACCATTTACCACTACTTGGCCACTACTTGAGCACGTCATCGATCACTTTAACCAACACAGATTCACTACACGTACTTTCCCTTACACTTTAAGTGGTCACTCGACCATTTGACCAGTACTTGCCCACTACTTGATCACTACTTGACAACGTCACTACTTAATTTATCCCTCTCTGTTTCACTACACGTACCATACCCTACAATTTTCTCACTTGAGCGGTTGACCACTATTTGAGCACCCCTTGACCAACTCTTGATCATCACCATGTCACTATACCTACTTTCACCGACAATTTAAGTAGTCACTCGACCATTTACCACTACTTGGCCACTACTTGAGCACGTCATCGATCACTTTAACCAACACAGGTTCACTACACGTACTTTCCCTTACACTTTAAGTGGTCACTCGACCATTTGACCAGTACTTGCCCGCTACTTGATCACTACTTGACAACGTCACTACTTAATTTATCCATCTCTGTTTCACTACACGTACCATACCCTACAATTTTCTCACTTGAGCGGTTGACCACTATTTGAGCACCCCTTGACCAACTCTTGATCATCACCATGTCACTATACCTACTTTCACCGACAATTTAAGTAGTCACTCGACCATTTACCACTACTTGGCCACTACTTGAGCACGTCATCGATCACTTTAACCAACACAGGTTCACTACACGTACTTTCCCTTACACTTTAAGTGGTCACTCGACCATTTGACCAGTACTTGCCCGCTACTTGATCACTACTTGACAACGTCACTACTTAATTTATCCATCTCTGTTTCACTACACGTACCATACCCTACAATTTTCTCACTTGAGCGGTTGACCACTATTTGAGCACCCCTTGACCAACTCTTGATCATCACCATGTCACTATACCTACTTTCACCGACAATTTAAGTAGTCACTCGACAATTTACCACTACTTGGCCACTACTTGAGCACGTCATCGATCACTTTAACCAACACAGGTTCACTACACGTACTTTCCCTTACACTTTAAGTGGTCACTCGACCATTTGACCAGTACTTGCCCGCTACTTGATCACTACTTGACAACGTCACTACTTAATTTATCTATCTCTGTTTCACTACACGTACCATACCCTACAATTTTCTCACTTGAGCGGTTGACCACTGGTTGAGCACTACTTGACCACTGCTTGACCCCGTTGTCGACCCTTTTATCATCACCGTTTCAATATACGTACTTTTCTCTACCTTTTAAGTGTTCATTCGACCACTTGACCACTGGTTGACCGCTACTTGACCATGTCATCGATCACTTTAACCACTACCATAATCTTAGGGACATCGTCCTCTACAATTTAAGTGGTCACTCGACCACTTGACCACTACTTGACCATTGGTTGACCACTACTTGACCACTAATTTACCACCCTTTAATCATCACCATATCATTATAACCACTTTTCCCTAAAATTTCCTCACTTGACCACTACTTGACCACTACTTGACCACTGCTTGACCACTAATTTACCATCCTTTAACCATCACCATATCATTACAATCACTTTTCCCTAAAATTTTCCTTACTTGACCACTACTTGACCATTGCTTGACCACTAATTTACCACTAATTTACCACCCTTTGAGCATCACCATATCATTACAATCACTGTTCCCTAAAATTTGCCTAAAGTTTTCGTCACTTAACCAACACTTGACCACTACTTGACCACTACTTGACCACTAATTTACCACCCTTTAAGCATCACCATATCATTACAATCACTGTTCCCTAAAATTTTCCTTGCTTGACCACTGCTTGACCACTAATACCTGGTACCCACCCCTTACCGCCGAATGATACTACACTATATCCATTACAATCAGCGATCTTTAGCTTTCAACTTTTCATTTGTAACACGTGTTATGTTAGTGAATAAGCTACTATGAACATCTACATAGCACTAATAACCACCCTTATCAACTAATTTCACTAACCCATACCCACTACTATCCCCACCGCACCTATTCCTTCTATTCGTACTAATGTACACCACCAATGTGCTAACAGTTCAAAATATTTTAACACACCACTCACCCACGTTTTTACAACCCGTTACTTAATGACTTTTCCGTATGCACCCCCTCCACGTCTGTTATGAACCGACCACCGTCACACCCGCCGGAGATTTTCCCACACTTGCCGACGTATAACGCCCCGGTCCTACCTTCCAGAATTTTCCACTATGCCGCTACTTATTTAATATGCATTGTATTGTTTATACATGATTTAATAAAAATTATTATATACCTGATAGTGTTTAAGCCCGAACCGTCTAGTCTCACCCACGCGCCCACCCCCTCGACACCACCCCGCACCCCGTCGTTATTTATTTTATTTTTATTTATTTTATTTTATTTTTTAATAGTTAATTAAAATTTTTATACACCCACTCAATAGTTATCTGCCCTTAGAAACATAAAATCTTAGAATTATCGCCCTTAGATATGACCTAGATACCACCCCTTACCCCTTACCCAACTATATGACCGAGGAGGAGTGAAAATCAACCGAGGTCAAGGTCAATCCTCCGCAATCCTCCAAAATCTAACCGAAACGTGCATTTATAACTACTAAGGAGGCAAAAGAAACATGGCTTGAGAAAAACTGCAGAGAAATTGAAAACAACACAACAGTAACAATGCGAAACTAATGCACAAAAGAATTCAGGAGCTTACTAATCAAAGAACACGTACATCAGCAGGCTGCCTAAAGACAAAAGATGGAAGAGTCATAATAGAAAAAGATCAGATCTTACATGAATTGTCAGATTATGTGAAAAACCTTTATGACGATAACAGAGACGAACAGTATGATGTCCAAAATAATAATGAAGGACCAGCAATTTTAAAGATGGAGGTTCAGAATGCTCTTAACCATATGAAATCTGGCAATACCCCCGGTTCAGACAGCGTCACAACAGAAATGATTAATGCTTTAGAAGAATATGGAATAGATAAAGTTACCAGTCTGCTTAATACAATATATGATACTGGAAATATACCTCAGGAGTTATGTAATTCTGTATTTATTGCAATCCCAAAGAAATCAGGAGCCTTGGAATGTGATCAACATCGAACAATTAGTATAATGAGTCACATCACGAAGATTTTGCTAAGAATTATCATGCAAAGAGTTAGGAGGAAAATACAACCTGAAATAGGAGAAGAACAATGTGGGTTTGTGGAAGGCAAGGGTACAGTAAATGCTGTGTATATACTGAGAAACATAATCGAACGTTCTATAGAAGTAAACAAAGATCTACACCTTTGCTTTATTGACTACACAAAGGCTTTTGATAAAGTGAGACATGTCAACATGATAAGGATGCTTGAAGATCTACAAATTGACGGAAAAGATCTTAGACTTGTAAAAAACATATATTGGAAACAACAAGCTGCCATAAGAGTTGATAATGAAGTAAGCCAATATTAGCCTGTTAAGAGAGGTGTGAGACAGGGATGTGTAATGTCTCCAGATCTGTTTTCCCTGTACAGTGAAAGTATTTTCAGAAATATTGAAGATATGGAAGGAATCAACATTGGGCGACGATGCATCAATAACATTAGATATGCAGATGATACAGTCTTGATTGCAGACAATGAACAGGACCTGCAAAATTTAGTAGATGCGATTGTTACACACAGTGAACAACTAGGGTTAGAATTAAATTGTAAAAAGACACAGATTATGGTCGTCACTAGGAAGGACGAAATACCACAATGTAATATACAAGTAAATGGGAATATTCTTCAACAAGTGAGCAGGTACAATTATCTCGGAACAGTAATAACATCTGATGGGAGATGCCTTGAAGAGATTAGAACAAGAATCGCAATGGCAAAAGTAGCCTTTAGCAAGATGAAAAACATATTGACCAATAAAAAGATGTCAATTGAAACGAGAAAAAGAGTGTTGAGATGCTACATTGAACCTGTACTTTTATATGGATGTGAAGCGTGGACAATGAGCAGTCAGGCTGAAAAACATCTGATGGCTGTAGAGATGTGGTTTCTGAGGAAAATGCAAAGAATACCATGGACAGCCAGAAAGACCAATGAACAAGTCCTTCAAGAAACAAATGAAGATCGTAAATTGATTAGAGAAATTAGACGTAGACAGTCAAAATTTTTGGGGCATGTTATGAGAAGAAATGGATTGGAGAATTTGGTGACAACTGGTAAGATCGAGGGGAACAGACCAAGGGGAAGACCTAGAAGCAAGTACCTGGATGGCTTCGCCTTGTGGCATGGTCGAGACAGAAACACGGAGCTGATCCACGACTCTGGTGATCGAGTGAGATGGCAGAACATGACCGGCATGGCACATGATGGATGGATGGATCCAAAACAACTTTGTGGAAAAATATAAGGACATTAGGCTTCACTTTTAGAAAGTACAAGGGAGGTAGAAATATCATTTTTGAGCAACCGCATTTAGGAGCCATGAGAAGCAGATTAAAAAAAAATAAAAAATTAGTTGCATATCTTTCGCAGGACGTAGCAACCAACCCCAGCATTTTCGCTGTTCGTGATTCCTGGGCAAATTTTACGTTCAGTAGTTTTCCATTGCTTTCTGAACGACCGGCTCCTATACCTTTTTCGAAAGAAAAACAAACGAGAAAGTCCTATAATTTACAACCTAAAACCGTAAATAAAGTAGAGTTTAGCTGCGGATATTTTGCTCTTTCAGCTATCGAAATTGTACGTTAACATTATGTGGTTTGAAAAGTTGTATACCAAAGATATACATGACAGACAACAGACAGACAACAGACAGACAACAGACAACAGCAGACAGACAACAGACAGACAACTTCGAAATATCTTCAAGGTACTCACGGCCTAGAACGACGTACGAGGGTAAGTTAATAAGTAAGTCACAAATGGCTGTAGAAAAATAACTAAATATGATAACAACTTGAAACCAGTTTATTTGTATACATACATTGTCCCTTTATTTCTCAACATAATTTCCACCAACATTGATGCACTTATCCCATAGTTTTATCAGTTCTCCCAAACCGGCTGCATAGAACTGCGTGCTCTGTTTTCTAAACCACGTTTTCACTTCACATTCAACTTCGGCGTCATTCGCGAAATGTCTCCCGCCAAGGTGGGTTTTCAGTGGACTTAGCCCCTAGCGATTTCCAGTAAAGCGGTGCATAGTTGGGTAGAAAAAGTTACGAGGGCGAGTCAATAAGTAAGTCACACAGTTCTGTGGGATGGCAGGTAAATGAGAACAGGGCACGCAGATCTATGCAGTCGGTTTGGGAGAACTGATAAAACTATGGGATAAGTGCATCAATGTTGGTGGAAATTATGTTGAGAAATAAAGGGACAATGTATGTATACAAATAAATTGGTTTCATGTTATCATATTTAGTTATTTTTCTACAACCATTTGTGACTTACTTATTGACTTATCCTCGTAAAACGCCTCACCAAGACAGAAACTGCTAGAGGAACATAGCCGCCAACCTTTACTATGGTCTTGTACTGGAAAATGTTGTTATTATAAACATGGTAATGGGTAATGATATAAATATGGCAATGAATAATGTTGGTAATATGAAGACAGTAATGGATAATGGTGATGATATAAAGATGGCAATGGATAATGTTGGTGATATAAATATGGCAATAGATACTGATGGTTATATAAACATGACAATGGATAATTTTGGTGATATAAACAAAGAACTACATAATGTTAGTGATAAAAATATGCAATAGATAATGTTGAAGATATAAACATACAATAGATAATGATGGTGATATAAAACTGCAATAGATCATGTTGGTGGTATAAATATGGCAACAGATAATGATGGTGATATAAACATGATAATGGATAATTTTGGTGATATAAACATACAATAGATAATGTTGGTGATATAAATATGGCAATAGATAATGAGGGTGATATAAACATGTTGAGAGAGTTCATGTCTTTCAAATATCTACCTTGGTATTTCTATCCCCCGACGGCGTTCTCATCATTCTTCTATAAAACCGCATGTGCACAGCTTCTACGTAATTCCTCACTTGTCTACTCATTGTCCATGATTTGCTTTCATACACTGAGATTGGTTCAATATAGCGCCTAAGAACACTTTACCTCAAATCGATTGCCATAGATAAATGATGACATATTGCTTTTAATTAGGCTAGTCTGCATTTAATTACCTTAATACATCTTCCGTCTGCTGTTAGTAAAGTTAAAGTTAGTTGCATATCCTTTATAGGGGACTGTAGTCAACCCCAGCATCTTTGGACTGTTTGTTATTTCACGCTCAGTGGTTTGCTATTGCTTTCTGAACGACCGACACTCATAACTTGGTATGGAAACAAACGCAAGGCGGTCTGCTGCCAAATCGCCTGCAGCTGTGTTTCGAAAGCGGTGTGCGGCATTATAAATTGTATCGTAACCCATTCGCCACCTTGCCGGCTGTTATTAAAGTACCCAAATACTCAAATACATTGACTTGTTTCAGATTGGTTTAATTCACTTGGGTGTTACATTTGGGTTTACATTTTCCTTGCAATTATTATTAGCAGTATTTCTATTTTTCTGTTATTTAGACCAATTCCTTTATTTTAAATTTCTGTTGAAATTACAGTCTGAAATAGCAATGAATAATATTAGTGATATTGACAAGCATTTTTGGCATGAATATATAAGCTACACTAAATGCAATTAATAAAACCCCACACGTCGCTGTGATGAGGCTGAGAAGCACCATAAACATATCACTACAATCACGTTCAGAAAGCAATGGCAAACTACTGAACGTAAAATGTACCTAGTACATCAACAGCAGCTGAAAAATGCCGGTGTTGACTGCAACATCCTGCAAGGGATATGCAACATTTAAAAAAAAAAACAATCACGTACAAGACATTAGGAAAATGCCAAAGCCCATTATATGAAATCATAATGACCTTCCGTATCATCATCATCATGTGCCATGCCAGCTGGCGAAGGCGTTCATGTCTCTCCACAGATCTCAGTCTTTGATGTCCTGGATCAACTCTGTTATTGATGCCACCGTCTCAATCCATCCAGCTTCATTTCTTTGCTTTTTTCCCCACTGATCTTTCCAGTTGTCACGATGTACTCCAATTCCTCTCTTCTCATTACAAGACCAAAGAAAGCTGTTTGCCTATTTCCTATTGTTGCATATAATATTCCAGTTTCAATACCCTCTTCCCAGCAATCGTTGTTAGTTACTATAGCAGTCCAGGCAATTCTCAACATTCGTCTCGGGAACCACATTTCTGTTGCTTCTAAGTTCTTCCTAATGTGATCATTTACATTCCAAGATTCACTACCATACGACAACACAGGTTCTATATAGCATTTTAGCACTCACTTTCTTACATTCAATGACAGTGACTTATTGCTACTTCTTCTACTACTACTGGCATCTTACCGTCTTGACAAACGATAGTTTGTTACACAGTGCTTAAAGAAAAGGCGTACAAATTACAATCCATGGTGGTAGAAAACCGAGGATAGAGTTATACCTCTCCATAGCACAAAGCCTGGGCTGAATGTAGAGACAATTCCCATGCAACATGATCCCTCTCTCGGCCTGTCTAGTTTACTCCAGAGGAAAGGTAACACCAATACACATGGAACAAGGCAAGTGCACAGGCTGCCGGATCAGCAAAGCAATGCTCTAACTGTTCGCCTGTCGGAACTTCGACCAGTTGCTAACCAAGACTTAGGGCCTGGTCTTCCCTGCCATGACACTTAGTCCTCAGGTTACATTTCCTCGCACTAGGGACTTCCCAGTTGCGCTCCTCTACCCGAATTACTTACTTACTTGCTTACTTACTTACCTACTTACATAATTACTTACTTACTTACTTACTTGCTTACTTACTTACTTACTTACTTACATAATTACTTACTTACATACTTAAATACTTACTTACTTACTTAAATAATTACTTACTTACTTACTTACTTACTTACTTACTTAATTACTTACGTAATTACTTACTTACTTACTTACTTACATAAATACTTACTTACTTACATACTTACTAACTTACTTACTTACTTACTTACTTACCTTCTTACATAATTACTTACTTACTTAGTTACTTACTTACTTTCTTACATAATTACTTACGTACTTACATAATTACTTTCTTACTTACATAATTACTTACTTACTTACTTACCTACTTATATAATTACTTACTTAAATAATTACATACTAACTTACCTATTTACATAATTACTTACTTACTTACCTACTTACATAACTGCATACTTACATACTTACTTACTTATTTACTTAACTACTTAATTAATTATTTACTTACTTACTTAATTACTTACTTACTTACATAATTACTTACTTACTTACTTACTTACTTACCAACCTATCTACCTACCTGCATAATTACTTACTTACTTAAATAATTACTTACTTTCTTACTTACTTACTTACTTACTAACTTACTTACTTACTTACTTACTTACTTACTTACTTACTTACTTACTTACCTACTTACTTACGTACTTACTTACTTACTTACTTACATAATTACTTACTCACTTACATAATTACTTACTTACATACTGACTGACTGACTTACTTACTAACTTACTTACCTGCTTACATAATTAGTTACTTACTTACTTACCTACTTATATAATTACTAACTTACTTACATAATTACTTACTTACTTAATTACTTAATAATTACTTACACACTTGCTTACTTGCATATATTCTTACTTACTTACTTACTTATATAATCACTTACTTACCTACATAATTACTTACTTACTAACATAATTACTTACTTACTTACTTACTTACTTACTTACTTACTTACATAAATACTTACTTACTTACATACTTACTAACTTACTTACTTACTTACTTACTTACCTTCTTACATAATTACTTACTTACTTAGTTACTTACTTACCTACCTACTTACTTACTTGCTTAATAATTACTTGGTTACTTACAAAATTACTTACTGACTGGCTGACTGACTGACTGACTGACTGACTGACTGACTGACTGACTTACATAATTACTTATTTATATAATTACTAACGTACTCACTAACTTTTACTTACTTACCTATCTACTTACCTTTTTACTTAATAGTTACTTACCTACTTGCTTTCTTACATAATTACTTACTTACTTACATAATTATTTACTTACTTATATAATTACTTAATTGCTTACATCCATACTTACTTATATAAACACTTACTTACATTCTTACTTACATACTTTCTTACATACTTACCTGTTGTTGATGACGACCATTCATTTCATCCAGTGGGGTTGAAAGTATGGAGCCGTGAGTTCTAAGATGGCTGATAAGGCCTATTTTGGCTCGAAATTTTCTTTGACAATGTGGGAAAAGAATGCTTGACGTTCCAGGAGGATGATCTCCTGCAGTGGTTTTTCTGTCCTGCCTTTTCTTCACAGCTCTTGCAGTCCTGGTTGCGTCACGAGTGACCACACACTTGTGTAATTATGTACGCCACGAATTTCGGTCTTTGGCAGCAGTCTCCCAAGTGTTATGATGAATTCCAAAAGCTTTTAGTGAGATCTTCAGTGTCTTTAAAGCGTTTCATCTGGCCGCCTTAGGAGCATTTACCACAACGCAGCTCACCGTAAAAAAATTCGTTTACGGAGCCTGTTACCTGGCATGCGAGTCAAGTGACCAGCCCAGCGAATCTGATTCTTCATTAGTAGAGTGTGGATACTGGGCATAGATGCTCTTTCTAGGACTTCAGTGTCTGGGATCTTGTCTTGCTATTTAATCTTCAATAGCTTCCGAAGGCAGACTGTGTGGAAGTGGTTTATTTCCTAGACATTCTTACTTATATACTAACTTACATGCTTACTTATCTGCTTGCCTACTTTCATACTTACATAATTACTTACATACCTACTGACATACTTACATACATAACTTATTTACATACTTACTCACATACTAGTTTGCTTGTTTACCCACTTCTTTATTCACTCAGTCACTTCTTCTCTCTTTCACTCACTAACTCACTCACTCACTCACTCATTCACTCACTCACTCACTCACTCACTCACTCACTCACTCACTCACTCACCCACCCACCCACTCACTCACTCATTAACTCACTAACTTACTTTGCTTATTTACTGGCTTACTTACATACTGGCTTACTTACATACTGGCTTACTTACATACTGGCTTACTTACATACTGGCTTACTTACATACTGGCTTACTTACATAGAGGCTTACTTGCATACTGCCTTACTTACATACAGTCTTACTTACACACTGGCTTACTTAAACACAGACTTACTTACATACATTCTTACTTTGGCTTACTTACTTACTGCTTACGTACACACTGGCTTACTTACATACTGGCTTACTTACTTACTGGCTTACTTACTTACTTGCTTGCTCTCTTGCTTGCTTACCTACTTTCTTACTCACTCACTTACTCAATTACTCGCTCACTCACTCACTTACTTACTTACTTAAATACTTACTTACTTACTTACTTACTTACTTACTTACTTACTTACTTACTTACTTACTTACTTACTTACTCACTCACTTACTTACTTACTTAAATACTTACTTACTTACTTACTTACTTACTTACATACTTACTTACTTACTTACTTACTTACTTACTTACTTACTCACTCACTTACTTACTTACTTACTTACTTACTTACTTACTCACTCACTTACTTACTTACCTAAATACTTACTTACTTACTTACTTACTTACTCACTCACTTACTTACTTACTTACTTACTTACTCACTTACCTACTTACTTACTTACTTACTCACTCACTTACTTACTTACTTAAATACTTACTTACTTACTTACTTACTCACTCACTTACTTACTTACTTAAATACTTACTTACTTACTTACTTACTCACTCACTTACTTACTTACTTACTTACTTACTTACTTACTCACTCACTTACTTACTTACTTAAATACTTACTTACTTACTTACTTACTCACTTACTTACTTACTTACTTACTTACTTACTCACTCACTTACTTACTTACTTAAATACTTACTTACTTACTTACTTACTTACTTACTTACTCACTTACTTACTTACTTAAATACTTACTTACTTACTTACTTACTTACTTACTTACATACTTACTCACTTACTTACTTACTTACTTACTTACTCACTCACTTACTTACTTACATACTTACTTACTTACTCACTCACTTACTTACTTACCTAAATACTTACTTACTTACTTACTTACTTACTTACTTACTCACTCACTTACTTACTTACTTAAATACTTACTTACTTACTTACTTACTTACTCACTCACTTACTTACTTACTCACTCACTTACTTACTTACTTAAATACTTACTTACTTACTTACTTACTTACTTACTTACTTACTCACTCACTCACTTACTAACTTACTTAAATACTTACTTACTTACTTACTCACTCACTTACTTACTTACTTACTTACTTACTCACTTACTTACTTACTTACTTACTTACTTACTTACTCATTCACTTACTTACTTACTTACTTAAATACTTACTTACTTACTTACTTACTTACTTACTCACTCACTTACTTACTTACTTACTTACTTACTTACTCACTCACTTACTTACTTACTTAAATACTTACTTACTTACTTACTTACTCACTCACTTACTTACTTACTTAAATACTTACTTACTTACTTACTTACTTACTTACTCACTCACTCACTTACTTACTTACTTACTTACTTACTTACTTACTTACTTACTTACTTACTTACTCACTCACTTACTTACTTACTTAAATACTTACTTACTTACTTACTCACTCACTCACTTACTTACTTACTTAAATACTTACTTACTTACTTACTCACTCACTTACTTACTTAAATACTTACTTACTTACTTACTTACTTACTCGCCTACTTACTTACTTCTTGCTTGCTTACCTTCCATACTTACTTATTTACTTGCTTGGTTAGTTACATACTTACTTACTTATTAACATACATACATCCTTACTTACTTACTTACTTACTTACTTACTTACTTTAATACATAGAAATGTTCTTTCTTACATACATATACATTTACTTACATACGTATTTACTTACTTATTTACATACATATGCGCTTACTTACAATCACTTCAATATCTACTCCATGGAGAACATGGGTCCCAGCTGGAGGTAAGAAAGTACAGGACCCGGTGTTCACGCTTTGAATCGTAGCGGATATAAATTGCTAATCCCATATTTCATAGACAGATCGGGACTCGATGCGTTGAGTGGTCAATATCACAGCGGCCAGTTGTATTTCCCATAGCCTTTCCTGATATCTATTTTAGACTGGCTGGACGTATGAGCAGGTCAATATAATAACATAATCACTACGTCGATTAGGATTCGAACATACAACGACCTGACGTGCAAGCAAATGCTAGCAACTGCCTTACCTTATCTGACAAAGTTTTCAGAGAATGTAATAACTCGTTAGATTTTCTAAGGGACATAACTCATGAGAACAAAGTCACAAAATCAGTAAATACGGAGTTATATCCCTTTGAGCGTTATACAGCATTTCCTTTGAAAAGTCCCAGTTGATTAATTGTCTGTTGTTCATGTCAACGGTATGAAGTAATGTACAGGGTGTACTAAGTTTTGTATTCACCCTCTGTACAGTTCATGCAACATAATAGGTAAATACAAAACTTAGACCGGCGATATTTTTAAACACTGCACAGTCATTAGAAATACACTCTGTAGAAGTGGCCGTAATGATACAGCGCTTGCTCTTAAACTCCCGGTACGATGATGGCGAGGTAGGCGGGTCAACGCCCACACTGGCATTATGTTAGACTTAAACAATGACTTCTGTTCATAAAAGAATGACAAACTACTGAATGTAAAAGTGCCAAGCAAATCAAGCTCGGTTTGATCACGTTGTCTTGACAAGGATATGCTACATATACTTTTCGGCATGACGGTGTCATGATGCCATTAACAGTGTCCTACTGGGTCTACAAATATTGACATTTAAAACATACTATCTAATGTTTAAGGGAGCAACTTCATCATGGAGCCAGTGGACCCACTTGCCCGCAACATACGTGCGATGAAGGCCTATAATTGACATCCCAGAGGAGTGTTGTAACCGACCTTTTCGTGTGTGTAATTTATATTGCATTTGGTTCGATGTGCACAATGCAAATGTTAAAACACCTATCTGCTGTTGCAAAATATAATCGAGGCAGACATAGAGAGCTGGTCTCTTTATTTTTCTTTTGGGGCGCGGGGCTGGGGGATGGAGGAGCGCTCGCTCGCTTTAATCTCAAGCGTAGTCAGTTCACGCTAAGCACTTGACTGAATTTTGCGTGTGGATTAGCTTTCCCTATCACCAGTGTCCCTTGCCATCAGGCGAACCCACTCCGACTTCTGATGTACTTGTAATTTACGTCCCCAAGACAAGGACGAGAAGTTAACATTTTAGTCCAACATTCCGGTGTTGGGATTGAACTCCCTACCTCAACATCAGCGCACCGGATGATTAAGAACGAGCGCGCTTATCCATTCTGCCATGCTGACCCATACCACTCTGGCGATGGTGTGAGATGGCGAAACATGACCGCCCACGCGTATCGGCGTGGCACATGATGATGATGATAATGATGATTAAGTTGGGAAATTGTCAGTCTGATTAGACAGCTGCCTGGATTATATTTTTCGAAACAGAGAGCATGCACTCAAAAGGAATGTTTATAGCTCGTGTGATTCTCGTGTACACACATTTCGTTCCTCCTGGTGATGCAGATTTTGTGCTCTGTTCTGAGATTTTTCTAGTATTCTTCTTCTGCGATCAACGTTTGCCCTACGTCTGCACCAGCAAAGAGGAGATCGCCTGACATCTATTGCAGTGTGTAGATGTCCGGTTCTAGTCCCGTGCAACTGGGACCAACATCTTCAGACTTGGACCGTTGATGTTTCTCTTCTGGGTTCCACCTCCCATCGGCGGATTGCCTTCCGGGGCTTGTGGGCTCTGTCTGCCCACATCCACCTCCCACCGGCAGATTGCTTTCCTGGGCTTGTGAGCTCTGTCTGCCCACATCCACCTCCCATCGGCGGATTGCCTTCCGGGGCTTGTGGGCTCTGTCTGCCCACATTCGCCTGGTATGATTAACAAAAAGAGCCTAGGGCACGTACGGAGCTGATCCATGTGCAAGGACAGTGACTAAAACAAATCGTGCATGTCCTTTACAGAAAGTTGCGGTCAACCTTCCGGTGCGCTGATGCCGAGGTAGCGGATTCAGCCTCTACCCCGGTTAGCTGGACTAAAATGTTGACTTCTCGTCCTTGACTTGGAGACGTAAATTACAAGTATCTCAGAAGTCGGAGTGGGTTCGCCTGATGGCGAGGGACACTAGTAGCCAGTGTAGAAAACTTCAGCTGCCACACCAAAACCAAAAATAAACACGCCTAAAGTTAGTTGCGTATACTTTTCAGTACGTTGCAGTCAACCCCAGCATTTTTGGCTGTTCGTGATTTCTTGCCAAGTTTACGTTCGGTAGTTTACAACTGCATTCTGAACGACCGGCACTCTTATGTTTGTATGGAAAACCAACGCAAGGGGCTCTGTTTCCAAATCGCCCGCAGCTGTGTTTGTATGCGGGATTACGAATGTTTAAAGATGATGGAAAAAAGAAAAACCCCAGCCAACCAGGAAGAAAGGAAACCTCAAAGGAGACAAATGAAGCAGTGCCACGTAGGCCGCAAGGAATCGGAATAGCACACTCAATTGTTTTCTCCTAATACTATGTCCAGATTTAGCAGCTAGATTATTAAAACTATGCAGGAATTGTCAAAGAGAGCCCGGTGGTAGAAGAAACGAAGTATTATTGTATATGCACTTCGGGTTTACGCCAATCAAGGAGGGACATAGTAGGCGAATCAATTAATGTGTATGTTAATCAATTATATCCGCCAACAAATTATAAGGATATATATATATATATATATATATAGTAGTTTGCCATTGTTTCTGAGCGGCCGGCTCAATTATCCCGCAAGTCACTAGCGGGAGTCGAACCGCTCCCAGCCCTCGCCCGTTACGAGACTCTGCGTGATAAACGGGATTACGGAGAAAGTGTCGTAACCCTTCGGCCAGAGAGACCGGCACATATATATATATATATAAATTGAAGAGGAATTTTACATGAAATATCATAGTACTATAGGTAATCTAAGGTACGAATATCACAATTAGAATGAGTGAGTGACCCAACGTAGGATCAGGTAACACAGGTTACGAAGAGATCATGGCGAAATGCGGACTCGGAATGAGCAATAATTTATAATTATTCACAAATTAATGTGCAGTGATTCAATATGTCATAAGCCGAAGTGTTTTTCCAAATTCGAAAATACTAGTAGCGTGGGTATCCCCAGACCACAAGACAGACAATCAAATATTTCATATTTTAATTAACAAGAAATTTAGACTATCTCTACATGACGTGCACATATTTACAGATGTATATGTGCATGAAGATCATCAACTGCTAATGAGTAAAATTATGCTGAGATCCAAGAGATACACAACAACTTATAAACACTGAAATCTATACAATTTTGGATATCCCATAAATCTAAGAAACAAGGGAACAATTTATGATCACAATCTTTAATAAATCCCAGATCCTGCAACATGTAGTAGAGAAGGAGAGCACGCCAGACAGCTGGCAGCAGGATAAGAGCTTCTGGGGGAAATCATGTATAGAAGTCCTTGACAAGGCCAAGACACAAACGTAAAGCAAGGACAACGCCGGAAATCCTTATGAAAATAGAAGAAAAGACAAATTAAAGCAAGTTTGAATAATAGCAAAAGCACAGTTACTAAAGTTAGAGCGCATGAAAAATATACAGAAGCTCATAATATTAAAAAGCTAGGAGAATAAAAGACAATTTTAAAATGAATTAGCAAAGAGGCAGAAGAAGCAGCAGCTAAAGGAAACCCCCGAGTCCTTTACAACAGCACGAAGAAACTGGTAGGAAAATATATTCAAAATTACAGCAATGGAAATGAGATTCCCGAGGTGAATACTCAATGTATCAAGAATAGAGAAATGACGAAATCAAGTCTTAAGTACTGCTGGCAATAATGTACTCACTATAATACACTTATGTCACATGCAATTTATCAGTACATCTGTCTGCCTGTTCGTGTCATTCTACTTATGCAACATGTAACAGTACATGCAGACTCAGGGATTGTCTAGTGTGCGAAAGTAAGACTGTCAAAATAGTAGTAATAGCAGCAGCAGCAGCAGTAGCAGCAGTAGCAGCAGTAGTAGTAGTAGTAGTAGCAGCAGCAGCAGTGATAGTAGTCGAAGAAGAAGAAGAAGAAGAAGAAGAAGAAGAAGAAGAAGAAGAAGAAGAAGAAGAAGAAGAAGAAGAAGAAGAAGAAGAAGAAGAAGAAGAAGAAGAAGAAGAACATGTAAATTGTGAGCAATACGAACACTCCAGCCTGCCCTCGCTAGTGTCTCCTATACAAACGTGTACTTACACAATACTAGATTTGTTAATACGGTCCCTTCTCAACCCCCCTCCACCTCCCCAGCCTCGTCCCTCCTACAACCCCCTCCCCCCTCTCCCTGGGTCACCCCCTTCCCGCCCAGCCACTACTCACTCCACTGATCCCGTCCTTGAGACAACATCAGCGACATCCAGGCCAGGGGGATGAATGAGACGATTACGTCTTTCATCTGCGACTCTCCGCCGTCTTGCCCCGTCCCCTCGTCGACATGTCACGCGACCTGCTCCGGTGAAAACCCTTGAAGACGTCCAGGATAATTTTAGAGATTAGAGCCGACAATGTTTGCAAAATATTCCAGCAATTAGAATTATATTCTACATAGGGCGGCATGGCGGTGGGTCGGAAGGGTTGTCCATTCAGCAAATGGGACACGAGGGGAAAGATCTCAGGCTGAAGTGGCTTGGTGCTACGTTGAACTAATACGTTATACCAAAACAGATTATGCAATGCTTAGGGAATCCATTTTATAAGTAGCAAAAACACAGATGATTTAAAAGTAATTAGTAATGTTGAATGTTTGTTTAAGAATTAGAGGAATGAAAACTAATTTGAACATAAATCTGAGCTCAAGAGAGCCAGCGATATAGACAGACAGAATGGCGGACAGACAGACAGGCAAGTAGATAGAGAGACAGGCAAAAATATAGGCACACAGAAAAATAGACAGACAGATGAATCGATGGATTGGTAAGTTTATTGTTGGATCTATCTATCTATCTATCTATCTATCTATCTATCTATCTATCTATCTATCTATCTATCTATCTATCTATCTATCTATCTATCTATCTATCTATCTATCTATCTATCTATCCATCCATCCATCCATCCATCCATCTATCCAACCATCCATCCATCCATCCGTCAGTCCGTCCGTCCGTCCGCCTGTCTGTCTGTACGTCCGTCCGTCTATCTATCTATCTATCTATCTATCTATCTATCTATCTATCTATCTATCTATCTATCTATCTATCTATCTATCTATCTATCTATCTATCTATCTATCTATCTATCTATCTCAATCGATCGATTGATCGATCGACCGATCGATCCATCCATCCACCGTCTGTCTGTCTGTCCGTTCGTCTGGTTGCAAGCCTGTCTGTCTGTCTGTCTGTCTGTCTGTCTGTCTGTCTGTTCGTTCATCTGGTTGCAAGCCTGCATGACTATCTGTCTGTCCATCCGACTTTCTGCTTGTCTGTCGATCCGTCTGCCTGCATGACTGCCTATCTGTCTGTCTGTCTATCAACTACCTACGAAATCTGCCTGTCTGCCTGTCTGTCTGTCTGCATGCCTACCTGTTTGCTATACTTGCTTGTGTTCGCTGGCTGTGAACTCCAGCGTGAAGTCCTGTATGTCGGATGAAGACATCCTGTTGTCCAACATCAGTGTGATGACATACCGGACTGAGGTTTGCGTGAGTATCCGTTGTCCCATGTCTGGCTTATTGGTGTGCAGACTGGTGGTTCCTCGCCTTGCAGGCAGATACTCTCCGACTTCAAATCAAATCAAAATCAAATCAATTTTATTAGGGTCACAAATTGGGCGCGCAGGCCCGTCTTACATTCGGCCCTTCCAATCACTCGTCTTTCGTTCATCAAGAGCATTATACATTTACATAGGAAGAAAAATAAACATTGTGAAATGAATGTTGTAAACATAAACAAGGCAAATTACCATGTTATGAGGCCCATCACCCACCCACACACACACACCCCCACCTACCCACACACACGCACACCAAGGGACACATACATACCCCACCAACCGACCCATCCCCCTCCCGCACATCCCCCACCCACACTCCCCTCACCTGTTCCCCCAAACAAAACACACTCGCCACCCAGAAACATTCCCCCACCAACCCACATATCCCACGCCCACCCACATACACATCCTAACCCACACATCCTCTCCCCATCCACACCTCAAACCACCCATCCCCCAGCCACATCTCCATTGACCACATATTTCCCACCCACGCACACAACCCCTCCCTCCCCACACACACACACATCTCCCTAACCACCCATACATACCCAATCCACTCACACACACACCCCACCACCCACACATACATCCTCCACCCACCCATACATGCCTTAACCCAATCCCCCACTACACAATCCCCCACCCGCACATCACATACATCCCCTACCACGCAATATTCCCAACCCACGCACCGCACACACACACACATATCCCTCACCAACACATCCCACACCCACATACCACCACACATCCCCACCTACACACCACACACATATCCCCCACCCACATACCACACAATATTCCCACCCACACCCACACAGATACCCTTACCCATCCCCCCCACATACGCCCACCCACACACCACAAAAATCCCCCATCCACACACACATACCTCACCCACACAATATCCCTAACCAACACACCACACACCTCTCCCCACCCACACACGCATTCCCTACCCGCCCACCAACACACACTCACTCACGCACATATCCTCCACTACACACCCCCACCCACCCACCCCCAATCAAACATCTCTCGATCACAATACCCCTACCCACACTTATCCTCCACCCACTCACGCATCCCACCCCGACACATGCACATCCCTCACCCACCTACACATCCCTAAGCCACTCACACACCCCCACCCACACATTCCCCATCCACATACACATCTCCCACCCACACACGCCCACATACTTCCCCCAACCACCACACATCCCCTACTCACCCACACATATACCCCACCCATACACACATTCCCCGCACCCATCTCACACATCCCCCACACCACACACTATCCCCCACCCACACACATATCCTCACCCATACTACCACACCCCCACCCACACACCATGCACACATCCCCCACCAACACACCGCACACATATCTCAAACCCACACACCATACACTTCTCCCCACCCGCCCTTACATCCCAATCCATCCAACACAATCCCCTACCCACACAACCCCGCCACCCACACATACTTCCTCAAACCACCCACACATCTCCACCCACATAAACACATACACCCCACACCCGTCCCATACACATATCCTCCACCCATACACACATCCCCCACACCCATTCCCACACCCCTACTTTCACCCCCACACATTCATCCACACATCCCACCACCACCCACAAATATCACTACCCACAAACATCCACACACCCCAACCCAACCAAACGCATACCCCCACCCACACATCCCCCACCCACACATATCCCCACACTCACACACATCCTCCACACACACTCACACCTTCTCACATCTAGACACATACAAAATGTCTCACGTTAGCATTGAAACTAGTATGAACAAACTCCCGCACTTTACTCACACACATACACTGACAATTGTCATGAGCAGTCTCATAAAAATGTTAAACATGGAGAAAAATGTGTACATAAAAAGTATGTGACGTAAACATAGTGATGCTCCCACACACAGAGATCCACACAGAGAAGGCACACACACACACACACACACACACACACACACACACACACACACACACACACACACACACACACACATTCACTTTCATGCTCACTCATTCTGTCTCTCATTCACACTCACTGACTCTCTCACTCAAGCTACAGTAATGCACATAAGTTTATATTATACATGATAAAATCAAATGGTATTTAACGGATGATATGACAGATGAGAATACACAAACATACGGATTCGCGTGTTACATAACATGCGTGTTACATGACATGCATCTGCTCAGCTCTCTCTCTCTCTCTCTCTCTCTCTCTCTCTCTCTCTCTCTCTCTCTCTCTCTCTCTTTCTCTCTCTCTCTCTCTCTCTCTCTCTCTCTGTATTCTTTCATATACACACACTCACACGCATGCGTGCGCTCACAAACACACACACACTAACACATCAACTCTCGCACTGTCTCACTCTCTCACACACAATCCTTCACACACACACTCACTCTCTCAATCACACTCTCTCACACATACACATACGCATGAACGCATGCACGCACGCACACACTCCCTCACTCACACATACACGTACGAATGCATGTACTGACACATTACCCTACCATTTCTCGCTCAATCACTCTCTCCACACACACACACACGCACACACACATTCACTCTCTCACTCTCTCTCTCTCTCTCTCTCTCTCTCTCTCTCTCTCTCTCTCACACACACGCACACACATATATATTGAACAATTATAGTTAAACAATTATAATGATCAATTATACCAGTAAATGAATTATGGTGGCATATAGTCGGTATGGATTAAGTATTGAAAGAGTTTTCGGTTAAATGTGTAGGGACTCATTGGAGTTTTCAGATCTGGAGGCAGATCATTCCATAAGTGAGCACCAGAATAGGCGAAACATGTTTTGTATAGGTCCAATCTAGGCTTTGAGACATGTAACAAATGTAGGCGCTTGCTGTTCATATTTCATTGCATTAGATTGATTCAGCGGCAGAAGATACTCTGGGGTATTTTGAGATATAATTTTGTTCACTAATTTGGCTTTGTTGAAAAGGAAGCGCTTTTGAAGTGGTAGAAGTCTTAGATGACTGTACAAATTATTACTTTCAACGTGTTTTATGCCAGAAACCAGACGAATAGCACGGTTTTGTAGAGAACATAGTCGTTTTAAATTAGATTTAGGGCAACCATCCCAAACTGTGGAACAGTAATCGAGATGTGATTGGATATAGCATGTATAGAATATTTTTCGTGTGCTTTCGTCCAGGAAGTGCTGAATTTTAGCAAGTTGGTAAACTTTTTGTGCTATTTTCTTGGTAAGAACGTGAACATGAGAGCTCCAGCTCAAATGGCTGTCAATTAAAAGACCTAGTGTTTTATGTTCATTCACATTAACTATAGGTAACGTGCCCATGCGGAGTTCGAGCGGTGATTCAGTTATGGCTAGTGTCTGCAGTTTTTGTCTGGTCGTTATTAGCATGGATTTGGTTTTGTCGATGTTAATTTGCATGCGGTTTTCATTGCTCCATCTAGTAAGATTATCGAGTTCCATTTGTAAAGAATTCTCTAATTCACTACGGTTTTCTTGACTAGTATATATAGTACAGTCGTCTGCAAATAGATCACAAGTTGTATTGATATATAAAGGAAGATCATTAATATAAACTGCAAAAAGCAGCGGACCTAGTATTGAGCCCTGAGGCACACCAATATTAAGCTGTGTGGGTCTTGATAGACAGTTGTTGAAGGACACGACTTGTTGCCTGTCGGATAGAAATGACGTAATTATGTTCACCATGTTGGTACTTATCTTCATTTGTTTTAGTTTTCTAATTAAAATATCGTGATCTACCATATCAAAAGCTTTTTTAAAGTCTACAAACACCGCTCCACAAATTTTAAGTGCCAGTTATCGGTCATTTTTGTTAGAGCACTATGGCAAGAATATTTAGGTCGAAGCCCAGATTGACTGTTAATTATTAGATCGTTGTTAATTAAATGGTGTAACGTTATTTTATGAATGTGTTTTTCTAGTGGTTTTGATAACGACGATAGTAAGGAAATAGGTCTATAATTACCCAAAACGCTATTATCGATTGAGCCATTTTTAATTAGCGGAAACACTTTAGCAATTTTAAATGCAGATGGAAAGTAGTTTTTGGCCAGGCACTGGTTATATATGAATGCTAAGGACTCACTAATGATTGGTGCCTTCGGATGACTTCGGAAGAATCAGCGATCCTACTACGTTAGCCAGGACCCCGAAAGGACCTGTTGCCCAGGACGCACGACCAGGACGTTGTAGTAGGCCTTGACCAGTATGGAACGTGGTCCTAGTGCCTTGGAAACACCTCTGTGTCCCCCTGCCTGCCTATCCACCTGCCTATCTGCCTGTGTATCTGTCTATCTGTCCATCTGTCTGCCTGCCTGTCTGTCGATCCGTCTGCCTGCCTGACTGCCTGTCTATCAACTACCTACCAAATCTGCCTGTCTGCCAGTCTGTCTGCATGCTTGCCTGCCTGCCTATCCGTCTGCCTATCTGCCTGTGTGTCTGTCTATCTGTCCATTCGTCTGCTGGTCTGTCTGTCTACCTGTCTGTCTGTCTACCAACCTACCTACCAAACCTGTCTATCTTTATGTCTGTGTAAACAAAATTCTTATAAGACAAATGAAATTAATCAGTCGAATGAACAGAAGTGACATTAACCGTATAAGTGATCAGTCGAGACTAGGGAAATAAATGAATACCACAAAGATGTATACGAACAGTTTAACCAGTACCACAAAGATGAATATGAACAGTTTAACCAGTACCACAAAGATGTATATGAACAGTTTAACCAGTACCACAAAGATGAATATGAACAGTTTAACCAGTACCACAAAGATGAATATGAACAGTTTAACCAGTACCACAAAGATGAATATGAACAGTTTAACCAGTACCACAAAGATGAATATGAACAGTTTAACCAGTACCACAAAGATGAATATGAACAGTTTAACCAGTACCACAAAGATGAATATGAACAGTTTAACCAGTACCACAAAGATGAATATGAACAGTTTAACCAGTTTGACAACAAACACCACTATAAGTAACATCAACTACGTAAATATCAAAGTGGCATGCTTGAAATCAACAACCAAAGATTGGGTGCATTTGTTTGATCTTTTCCCCCAGGACATGTTGGCTTGATGGGAAACGAGCAGGTGGACAGATTGGCTGGGTCTGCGCCGATGGGTGGCGTGTTAGTGTGCTCGATAAGGCAGATGTGGTCGGTGCTTTTAGGGATCGTGTGTCTGACGTGGATGAACAGGTAAATAGTCATAATCTAGACATAATGGAGAAGCAGGAAGTGACCAGAGGAAGGGTCAGACGGACACATTTGTCAGACTGCAGCTAGTACCGTTAGTATTAGGGCTCTTCGCTGACTGTTGATGATGAGGACGGAGAACGTATTGGAATACCCTGAGGGCTGTGATGGCGGTTCTTGAATCAACTGAACTCGTTAATATCAGAGGATAGAGACGATTGGCGAGTCGTGACGGGTTTTGTCTGCTTCGAGACAGGTGCACGCAGAACAAGACAAAGAACCCGCACATCGGTCTGTCGGACTTGAACACCGATTTCTCGTTCAGGAAACAATAGCAGATTACCGAACTTAACATTGTCTAGACATTCAGCTTGGGGTTGATCGCAACGTCCTGCAAAGGACATGAGCATGTTAATTTACTGGTGATTGATTTTAGATAAATAGGCTAACAGCACAAATAATACCAATGTGATGACAGACATTGTCACGAAATAAACCGCAACATCCGCCATTGCTAAGAGACCACATACGTTGTCATGGTAGCCAACACAACATCCGCCATTACTAAGGGATTACATACGTTGTCATGGTTACACAACACCTGCCATTGCTAAAAGGAAGGATTTTCAGAGAGTGAGATCAAAAGGAAATATGGAGGTATTGACACAAGGTGGGGACAACGGGATTCGTTGCTACATCATCATCATCATCATCATCATCATCATCATCATCATCATCATCATCATCATCATCTCATCATCATCATCATCATCATCATCATCATCATCATCATCATGTGCCCTGCCAACTGGTGTCAGAGTTCACGCATCTCCACAGATCTCGGCATTAGACTGTCCTGGATACATTCCACCGATGACATTCCTCCATCCAGCATCATTTCTGTCGGCCTGTCCCTGCCTCTTCAAGAGCTACTATTCCCAATCTTCACAATGTTTTCCAATGCCTCTCTTCTCATTGCATGACCAAAGAACACAGTTGGTCCCTTTCTTATATTTATATTCAATGTTCGACTTGTATTAACATATTCCAGGCACCCATTATTAGCTACTGGCAGTCTAAGATATTAGTCGTGCAGCAGGTAGAAAGTTTAGCTTTCTTTAGATAAGGGCGAAAAACACGGAGGTACGTTCGCGCGCTGACCAAGTTAATAAAATCACCTGGTAGTTGGACATTCACAAGTGTAGGTTGGCAAGATGGCTGTCTGGGCTCACTTTCAAAATGAGATATCCCATCCATAAAATAATGTGTACACACAGTACATGTGATTCTGACACACACAGTACATGTGATTCTGACACACACAGTACATGTGATTCTGACACACACATTTGGATATGCGGCGGTGTTACAGAGTTCGTGCATTGTGCAGACAGACTTCTTACTTGATCTGTGTCAGGGAAATTGAGCATTTACAGAGATATCCGTGCAATGAAAGTAACCATTAAAAACAATAGGAACAAAATGTCGCTAGATTCTGGTGAGTTTAGACTATAGGCAATTCTCTCGTCAGTATTCTGGTGAATTTATATTATAGGCAAGCCTCTCGTCAGTATTCTGGTGAGTTTAGACTATACGCAAGTATCTCGTCAGTATTCAGGTGAATGTATATTATAGGCAAGTCTCTCGCCAGTATTCTGGTGAGTTTAGACTATAGGCAAGTCTCTCGTCAGTATTCTGGTGAGTTTATAGGCAAGTCTCTCACCAGTATTCTGATCAATTTAGACAATAGGCAGGTCTCTCGTAGGAACTCTGATCAATTTAGACAATAGGCAGGTCTCTCGTAGGAACTCTGATCAATTTAGACTATAAGCAGGCATCTTGCCAGTATTCTCACCAATTTAAACTATAGGTAGGTCTCTCGACAATATTCTGGTTAATGTAGGCTATAGGCAAGTCTCTCGACAGCATTCTGGCCAGTTTGACTATAGACAGGTCTCTTTCGAGTATTTTGGCCAGTTTAAACTGTAGGCAGGTCTCTCGTCAGTATTCTGGTGAATTTATATTATAGGCAAGTCTTTCTCCAGTATTCTGGTGAGTTTATATTATAGGCAAGTCTCCCGCCAGTATTCTGGTGAGCTTAGTCTATATGCAAGTCTCTAGTCAGTATTCTGATCAATTTAGACAATAGGCAGGTCTCTCGTAGGAACTCTGATCAATTTAGACTATAATCAGGTCTCTTGCCAGTATTCTCATCAATTTAGACAAGTCTCTCGACAGCATTCTGGCCAGTTTGACTATAGACAGGTCTCTTTCGAGTATTTTGGCCAGTTTAAACTAAAGGCAGGTCTCCGGGGGCATTAGAATGAAATCTGTTGACAATGTGATTCCAAAACCCGTGAAGGAAATCTGGCTAACACTGGCCTCATCTCAGTCGTGTCATGTGCTGAGCCATGCCCTGGTCACGTCCTGACATGCCTGTCCCAGAAGGGAAGCTCCACGCGCACCCAGCTGATGTCTGAGCGTGGAGAGAGAAAGAAGGACTCTGTAAGACATTCTCCTCGAGGATTTTACTTCGGTACTGGATTGGGAGACCAATGTCTACTCCAACCTCGCTCTGATCAACGCAAGCCTTGTAACAGGCTCGAAGGAACTGAATGTCAGCATGGGACTTCAGAGTTAAAACCTTCCAGAAAATTTACAACCAGCTAACCAGTTAACCACCTAGCCAATTAACATTATAGGTAACACTAGTGAAAACAGACCTGCCGGCAGTAAGAATGGATGGGAGCATTTTGAGTAGAACCCAGTCAATGATATATCTTGGCGTGAAGCTTGATCGTAGCCTGTCCTTCAGAGATCATGTCGATTATGTCATAACGAAGGGTCGAAAAGGTTTGTCAGCAATGAGAGTCATGGCGACTGCCAATATCGAGCAAAGACTGCTAATACTTCTGTTCCAAGGACTTGTGCTTTCACGCATCGAGTATGCCCTGGCCATCCTCACTGTCAGCCCTACACAGATCGGAAGACTTGAAAAGGTACACAACGAAGCCATGCGCATCATTTTGGGCTGCACGAGAGACACCAGCTGTGTAGCAATGAGATACCTCCTTGACTTCCCGACAATGGAACACAGGATCAAGATCTGGAGAGCTCGTGCATACTTAAAAATAAGTGCAGATGAGCAGCACCCTCTGCATGACGCTATATTCAGAGAAAAGGGTGGCAGGCTAAAGAGGGGCAAATCATGGATGGGTCGGGCGGAAGATGTCGTCAGACAGGTCTGCAGTCTTACCAGTATCAACCCCGGCAAGGAATGGGTGCCTGTGCCTCCAGCTTTTAAGTGCTCTTTCTCCTGCATTATCACACTCGACAGACGGTGCAAAGAGCAGAGCCCTGCCGCTGTCAATGCAGAGGTTAACGCGCTCATCTATGCTCATCTATACAGATGGATCTGTTATAAAGCAGCAGAGAAGTGCGTGGGCATTTACAGCCCGTTCAGCGGGCCGAACCGTTCAAGAATCCAGTGGTGCCCACTCTATGACCACGAGCAGCATGACGATGGAGGTGATGGAAGTTACACAGGCGTTCATATGGCTGGAATCACAGCATTATACCAAAGTGTGTGTAATAAGTGATTCAATGAGCATGATTCAGAAGGTCGAAGCTGGATCTGTACGTAGACAGTGGACTGAGTCGCTGCGGACGTCTGTTGTCCGTAAAGTCACCTTCATCTTCGTCCCGGGACATGCGGGAGTCGAGGGAAATGAACGAGCTGATAAACTGGCTGGCTCTGCACCCCCTTGTAGATGGCCAGCCCATGGATCGTGCCGATTCTATTAACGTCCTCAAAGATATGGCGAGAACAGAGGACTTTGACGTCAGTGAATCCACATCGCTGTCCAGGATGAAAGACCTGGGAGTAAGAATCGGCACAGCCAGACGCGAGAGGTACATCGGGAAAACAAGGCGCCTCGTCAACCAACACAGAACTGGCACTATTAGCCACCGGACGCTGATGCATATGCTGGGGGGAGGATCTGAGCACCTATGGATATGTCCGGAGTGCAATGAAGATACCCCAACTGATAACTGATAACTGATAATTAGAGAATCTGTATACAGCTGCTCCCCCAGCCGTGACTTTGCTTTACTCTAAACTCTGCTCCCCAGCCGTGAGCTCTACCCCCCTTTAAAGTCTGCGCCCCAGCCCGCCGTCAGTTACCTCCACGATACCACGAGTGAGTGATGTGTGGTGTCTAAGTTGGTATTACATTTGGAGAAGCTTTGAATGGCACCCGATAGATTTATTTAAAATCAACGTTTTCCAGTTGTGAATGGGAATAATGAAGAGATAAACAAAAGTTTGCATACTTTCATTGCCTGTCATATGTCGCTGCACCTCACGAGTGCATACTGCTGAAATCAATCAATGTGACATAAAGCAGCAAAAAAAAAAAAAAAAACCACACACGCACGCACGCACGCACGCACACACACACACTACACACACACACTACACACACACACACACACACACACACACACACAAAACAGCTCGCACATTGCCGTGGTAACCTTAAACTGACTATCAAGTCTTGTTTACAAAGGTAATGTTAGCCAATCATATGGCAGCCGCTTCAGCGAATCTTAACATTCGTCCATGTTGTCTGTTGAACAACGCGAGGAATGCAATCTATCTATAAATCACGTGACCAGAGCCCAGCAGATGGCGTGCAGTGGCAAATGTGGATAACGTTCGGTTTTGGCTTTGTTCCATCCATCCATCATGTGCCGTGCCGATAAGCGTGGGCGGTCATGTTTTGCCATCTCACTCGATTACCAGAGTCGTGGATCAGCTCCGTGTTCCTGTCTCGACTATGCCACGTGATCAAGCCATCCAGGTATTTACTTCTCGGTCTTCCCCTTGGTCTCTTCCCTTCGATCTTGCCAATTGTCACCAAGTTCTCCAATTCATTTCTTCTCATAACATGTCCAAAAATTTTGGCTGTCTACGTCTAATGACTAATCAGTTTATGATCTTCATGTGTTTCTTGAAGGATTTGTTCATTGGTTTTTCTGTTTGTCCATGGTATTCTTTGCATTTTCCTCAGAAACCACATTTCCATAGCCATCAGATGTTTTTCAGCTTGTCTGCTCATTGTCCACGCTTCACATCCATACAAAAGTACAGGTTCTATGTACCACCTCAACACTCATTTTCTCGTTTCAGCTGATATCTTTTTATTGGTCAGTATGTTTTTCATCTTGCAAAAGGCTACCTTCGCAATGTTATTTCTTGTTCTAATCTTTTCAAGGCATCTCCCATCAGATGTTATGACTGTTCCGAGACAGTTGTACCGATTCACTTGTTTAAGAATATGCCCATTTACTCGTATATCACATTGTGGAATTTCCTTCTTCCCAGTGACGACCATAATCTGTGTCTTCTTACAATTCAGTTTTAACCCTAGTTGTTCACTGTGTGCCACAGCCGCATCTATTACATTTTGCAGGTCCTGTTCATTGTCTGCAATCAAGACTGTATCATCTGCATATCTAATGTTATTGATGTATCTTTCCCCCAATCTTAATTCCTTCCATATCTTCTATATTTCTGATAATATTTTCACTGTACAGGGGAAAAAAAAAGATCTGGAGACATTACACATCCCTGTCTCACACCTCATTTAATAGGCCCTACTTTAATAGGCCCTACTTATTATTATATTTTTAATTGACCTACTTTATCACCAATTTTTATGGCAGCTTGTTGTTTCCAATGCATTTTTTTTTGTTTGTTTTGTTTTGTGAGACGGGACCTCCGTGGCGAAGTGGTCAAGCCGTTTGACTCAGGTTCCGAAGGTTGTGGGTTCGATTCCGGGCCGCGTCCTTCGGTTCATGAGTGAAATTTTTGGGAGACTCCTGTGGGTTGTAGCTAGGGCGAAAAAAAACCGGAGCAATGAAGTCGACCCTGTCGACCTTGAAGCGACTTTTTTAACATGTTTTTTTTTTTTACAAGTCTAGGGTCTTTTCCATCAATTTGTAGATCTTCACGCATCATTATCATGTCGACATGTCTCAATTTAGGGAAAGTAGTCAATAAAGCAAAGGTGTAGATCTTTGTTTACTTCTATAGAACGTTCAATTACTGTTCTCAGTATATACACAGCATTTACTGTACCTTGCCTTCTACGAACCCACATTGTTCTTCTCCTATTTCGGGTTGTATTTTCTTAATAACTCTCGCGTGATAATTGTCAGCAAAACCTTCGTGATGTGGCTCATTATACTAATTGTTCGATGTTGATCACATTCCAAGGCTCCTGATTTTTTCGGGATTGCAAGAAATATAGAATTACATAATTGAGGAAGTATATCTCCAGTATCATATATTGCGTTCTGCAGTCTGGTGACTTGGTCTATTCCATATTCTTCTAAAGCATTGATCTTTTCTGTTGTGATGTTATCTGCACCCGGGGTCTTCCCAGTTTTCATATGGTTAAGAGCATTCTGAACTTCCATCTTCAAAATTGATGATCCTTCATTATTATTCCGATGATCATATTGTTCTTCTCTTGTATCATCATGAAGGTCTACCACATAATCTGACCACGCATGTAAAATCTTATCTTTTTCTATTATGATTTTGCCATATTTTGTTTTTAGGCAACCCGTTGATCTGTGTGTGTTATTTTGTTCGTGATGTTATTAATTCTTGTGTGCATTAATTTGGTATTTCGAGTGTTGTGTTGGTTTTCAATTTCCTTGCAATTTTCCTCAAGCCATGTTTCGTTTGCTTTTTTGCATAGCTTACTAATTTTCCTGTGAATCTCTTCATATGTTTCCTTGTTGTTTTTGTTATTTCTTCTTATTCCCAGGAGTTTCAAGATGTCTTCCGTTATGCATTTCTTGCGTCCCATTATCTTTATTTTTGGAATGGTTGTTTTTGCAGCTTGGTTGACTGATTTCCTTAATATTTCTCGTTGGTCGCTGACATCATGAAATAATATTTCCATATCGGACAATGCATCATATCTGTTCTTTACCTCTACGTTAAATTTATCTTTTGTCTCCTCACTCTTCAGTGCCCGTTAGATCAAATTTTCTTGGTGTATTTGACTTTCTTTAATTGTATACGTATATTGCTTAAGGTTAATCTATGGTCGCTGTAGCAGTCTGCGCTTGGTATAGTTTTTGCGACTTTTAGGCATTTTGAAATCTTCTATTGATCAGAATGTAATCAATCTGATTTCCGATCTTATGATCAGGATTCCTCCATGGCCATAATCTCCTTGGGTGATGTTGAAATCAGGTGTTTCCAATAATCACATCATGTTCTTTTGCCCACTGTACAAGTCTGCAACCTCTTTCACTCTGTTCCCTAGTCCATACTTGCCTACTATGCATCCGTCCTGTTGATTTCCAACTTTGGGATTCAAGTCACCCATTATGATAATTACTTCAGAATTCTTGCATTTCTTGAAGGCATTCTCTAAATCATTATAAAATGCATCAATGCTGTCATCACTACTGTCTGCTGTTGGTGCATAAACTTGTATGACGTTAAAATCAAAAGGTCTTCCACTCAACTTCACCAGTAACACTCTGTCTGATACAGTCCAATATCCTTTGATCGATTTTGCTCTCTCTGTATCCATTATAACTGCTACTCCTCGCTGTTGTTTCTCTCCACCAGAATAGATTATTCTATATTCCTCAGATGTTATAATGCCCATTCCTGTCGATTTGGTCTCACATATACCTAACAGGTTCATATTTAGTCTTCTCATTTCATTCTTAATGTGTTCACATTTCCCATCCCCACTCATAGTTCTTACATTCCAAGATACTACTTTCAATGTTGATACTCTTTTGTACTCAGTCGCCTGCTGACTGTCTGGAGTCTCCTGGTGCACATGACTATCCTATGGCCATAATCTCCGTGGGTGATGTTGATACCAGGTGTTTCCAATAATCACATCATGTTCTTTTGCCCACTGTACAAGTCTGCAACCTCTTTCACTCTGTTCCCCTAGTCCATACTTACCTACTATGCATCCGTCCTGTTGGGCTGAGTATGAACCGGGCGAGGCTGCTTCTATGGAGCACCCCTTTACGCCGTTTCTCTGATCATCAATGAGATTGCAGTACATGATATTCTTGGCATCTGTAAAGAAAGTAGTTTGCCATTGCTTTCCTTCCTAGCAGTGACCATACTGGTCGATTACCGTTGCTATTGTCTCCGAGAAAAAAGAGGCCCTCTGCCTGCCGTCATGAAGTTGGAGACCATAACCTACAACTATCTGTCGACTACTCTTCAACTTAATCCACCACCTGCACCCATGGCTTCACGTAACACTGATAGGGAGGCTAAACGGATACTCCACCTTGCCCAAGGGTGTCCCGTAGGCTAGCGGAGGGAAGGAGGCACCTTACCTCTCCTTTGAAAGGGGATACCCCTACCCCGCCACCCGGGGTTTGTTTGGCTTTGATGGGTTACCAAAATGTTCCTTTATCACTCCATCTATCTAGATTTATTGGTTGCTTTTCAATAGTTCCATGTTTGCAGATATAATGGCACTACATATATTTATTTGATGCTTTTCAATGTTTATAGAATTACAGAAGTTGTAAATGACACACCATAAGTTTACTGGTTGCTGTACAATGTTTATATACTTACAGAAGTTGTAAATGATACAACATAAGCTTACTGGCTGCTGTACAATGTTTATATACTTAGAGAAGTTGTACACGACACAACATACCTTTACTGGTTACTGTACAATGTTTACATACGTAAAGAAGTTGTAAATGACACAACATAAGGTTACTGGTTGCTGTACAATGTTTATATACATAGAGAAGTTATGAATGACATAACGAGAGTTAACTGGTTGCTGTTCATTAAGCGTTGGTGTAACGATTCTGAAATTGCGCTGATAAATACGAAAACTCTGGGCAGGGAGGGTAGGGAGGGGGAGGGGGGGGGGGGTTAAAAAGGGTGGGGGGGGGGGGAGATCCAAACGAAAAGAGAAACATACTGTAGGCATGTGAACTGTAAAGGCCGTCACATTGGATAGTCGTGGGAACTGTGAAGAGTTAGAAGTGGCAGTCTTTCCTTCCTGTAGCGAACGACGAGAGTTGGCGTCGAAGCCTTGTCCGACTGCTCTCATGCCAGTGTCAGGGTCAGGGTAGTTTGCACTCATGTCACTGTCAGGGTAGTGTCCACTCATGTCACTGTCAGGGTAGTGTCCACTCATGTCACTGTCAGTGTAGTGTCCACTCATGTCACTGTCAGGGTAGTGTCCACTCATGTCACTGTCAGGGTAGTGTCCACTCATGTCACTGTCAGGGTAGTGTCCACTCATGTCACTGTCAGGGTAGTGTCCACTCATGTCACTGTCAGGGTAGTGTCCACTCATGTCACTGTCAGGGTAGTGTCCACTCATGTCACTGTCAGGGTAGTGTCCCCTCATGTCACTGTCAGGGTAGTGTCCACTCATGTCACTGTCAGGGTAGTGTCCACTCATGACACAGTCAGGGTAGTGTTCACTCATGTCACAGTCAGGGTAGTGTCCACTCATGTCACAGACAGGATAGTGTCCACTCGTGTCACAGTCAGGGTAGTGTCCACTAATGTCACTGTCAGGGCAGTGTCCAATCATGTCACAGTCAGTGTAGTGTCCACTCGTGTCACAGTCAGGGTAGTGTCCACTCATGTCACAGTCAGGGTAGTGTCCACTCATGTCACTGTCAGGGTAGTGTCCACTCATGTCACAGTTAGGGTAGTGTCCACTCATGCCACAGTCAGGGTAGTGTCCACTCATGTCACTGTCAGGGTAGTGTCCACTCATGTCACTGTCAGGGTAGTGTCCACTCATGTCACTGTCAGGGTAGTGTCCACTCATGTCACAGTCAGGGTAGTGTCCACTCATGTCACTGTCAGGGTAGTGTCCACTCATGTCACTGTCAGGGTAGTGTCCACTAATGTCACAGTCAGGGTATTGTCCAGTCATGTCACAGTCAGGTTAGTGTCCACTAATGTCACAGTCAGGGTAGTGTCCACTAATGTCACAGTCAGGGTAGTGTCCACTCATGTCACAGTCAGAGTAGTGTCCACTCATGTCACTGTCAGGGTAGTGTCCACTCATGTCACTGTCAGGGTAGTGTCCACTCATGTCACTGTCAGGGTAGTGTCCACTAATGTCACAGTCAGGGTAGTGTCCACTCATGTCACAGTCAGAGTAGTGTCCACTCATGTCACAGTCAGAGTAGTGTCCACTCATGTCACTGTCAGGGTAGTGTCCACTCATGTCACTGTCAGGGTAGTGTCCACTCATGTCACAGTCAGAGTAGTGTCCACTCATGTCACAGTCAGGGTAGTGTCCACTCATGTCACTGTCAGGGAAGTATCCACTCATGTCAGTGTCAGGGTAGTATCCACTCATGTCACAGTCAGGGTAGTGTCCACTCATGTCACTGTCAGGGTAGTGTCCACTCATGTCAGGGTAGTGTCCACTCATGTCACAGTCAGGGTAGTGTCCACTCATGTCACTGTCAGGGTAGTGTCCACTCATGTCAGGGTAGTGTCCACTCATGTCACAGTCAGGGTAGTGTCCACTCATGTCACAGTCAGGGTAGTGTCCACTCATGTCACTGTCAGGGTAGTGTTCACTCATGTCACTGTCAGAGTAGTATCCACTCATGTAACAGTCAGGGTAGTGTCCACTCATGTCACAGTCAGAGTAGTGTCCACTCATGTCACAGTCAGGGTAGTGTCCACTCATGTCACAGTCAGGGTAGTGTCCACTCATGTCAGGGTAGTGTCCACTCATGTCACAGTCAGGGTAGTGTCCACTCATGTCACAGTCAGGGTACTGTCCACTCATGTCACAGTCAGGGTAGTGTCCAGTCATGTCACAGTCAGGGCAGTGTCCACTCATGTCACAGTCAGGGTAGTGTCCACTCATGTCACAGTCAGGGTAGTGTCCACTCATGTCACTGTCAGGATAATGTCCACTCATGTCACTGTCAGGGTAATGTCAACTCATGTCATAGTCAGGGTAGTGTGCACATCTAATTTCTCTGATCAGTTTGAGGACCTCACTGGCTTCGTGTTCTATAGTCTTATTAGATAATTTTATATTCTGAAAAGATAGTTCTATATTCTGAATATATAAGTGTATATTTATATTAGATAATTCTATATGAAGAAGAGACAGTTCTTTAGTTTGAAGAAACAATTCTATATTCTGATTAGATAATTCTTTATTCTTAAGAGACAGTTCTATATTCTGATTAGATAATTCTATATTCTGAATACATAGTTCTGTATTCTTATTAGATAATTCTATATTCTTAAGAGACAGTTCTATATTCTGATTAGATATTTCTACATTATGAAGAGACAGTTCTATAGCCTAAAGAGATAATTCTATATTCTGAAGAGACATTTTTTTATTCTGATTAGATAATTCTGTATTCTGAAGAGACAATTCTATAGTGTGATTAGAAAATTCTATATTCTGAATAGGTAGTTCTGTATTCTGAATAGACAGTTCTATATTCTGACGAGACAGTCCTATATTCTGAAGAGAAGGTTCTATAATCTGAAGAGACAGTTTTATTTTCTGAGGAGACAATTCAATTTTCTGAGTGGATAGTTCTATCTTACCTATCCGTGAAATGTTTTTCAAGGTAGGGATATGCAGGGGTCGGCGTGGTAGAATGGTTTAATGTCCTGCTCTGTGTCTGTGGGTTAGTGGGTTCATTCCACACGCTCAATTAGGCTTAAGCATTGACTTCTCGCTCAGACAGCAATGGCAAACTACTGAACGTAAAATGTTCTAGAATATCACCTTGGGGTGTCGGCAAAGCCCTGCAATGGACATGCGGCATTTTGTCAGAGACATGTATTACGGTGTTGGGAAACTTGTATGTATATTTTGACATAGAGACATGTGAACGTTTGCTTGAGCGCGTGTGCGAGTGTGTGCGTGTGCGCGCTCGCGTGTCTGTTAAACATATGTCAACCTCTGTGTAATAGTAATAACAAAGTGTTAGCGACCATAATCTACATACGCCGATTATCGAGTACGGTGCCCTCGACGAGTTGCGCTGCCCCTTGTGAAGAAGAACAACGCCAGTGAGAGTATAGACAAACAGGACATCAAGTGGATAAACGCCCGGGACAAGGTTGAGGGGAGAAACTCTCGTACGAGAACATTAGCAACGCTCCTTGACACAACCCTCTAGAACCAGGAGAAGATAATCGGAACTGCGTAGAAGAGTTCTTCATCCGGGTAATTACAGCACACGACACATGTCACAAATTTAGAGAGATGCAGCAGACGAGCACAGCCTGGCGTGCCATGGATGTTCCTGGCAAGGTATAATTGCCGACCTACTCCGCTGCCCTAAATCAATTCTGTATTTTTTTTTTTTTTCGGTTTAAATTCGCACAACCTGTAACTCGCGCCAGATTTGAAGCTCTATGACGACAAGTGGAGACAACTAGTTGAGAAAAATAACTCAAATTGCGCAGGCAGCAGGTGTGATTGATTTGCAGGTAATTTGCGGGCCGCGTCAAAATTTATCCTCGCGTGAATGATTATACTTTCTTAATGGAGTAGCTGTTTCATGCTGGCAGGCTCGTCAATGTTAGTTTGTCTGTATTGCTTGATGAATATTGTTTGTGGTGTGCAAATGGTTTGTGACATATAAGGACCACACGCGGGCGCAAATATAAGTCTGTCTGTCTGTCTGTCTGTCTGTCTGTCTGTCTGTCTGTCTGTCTGTCTGTCTGTCTGTCTGTCTGTCTGTCTGTCTGTCTGTCTGTCTGTCTGTCTGTCTGTCTGTCTGTCTGTCTGTCTGTCTCTCTCTCTCTCTCTCTCTCTCTCTCTCTCTCTCCGTCTCCTTCTTATTTCCTCGGCATCTTCCTCTTATAAGGACCACACGCGGGCGCAAATATAAGTCTGTCTGTCTGTCTGTCTGTCTGTCTGTCTGTCTCCTTCTTCTTCTCTCCTCCTCCTCCTCCTCCTTCTTTTCTTCTTCTTCTTCTTCTTCTTCTTCTTCTTCTTCTTCTTCTTCTTCTTCTTCTTCTTCTTCTTCTTCTTCTTCTTCTTCTTCTTCTTCTTCTTCTTCTTCTTCTTCGCCCCCGTCTTCCATCTCTTCTTCGACCTCTCATCCTCTCCACTCTTCTTCTTCCTCTTATTCTCGCGTTGGTTCCTTCATGTTTCCACTGACAAACGAGTTCTGGTGATTTAGTTAAGTTTTTGAAGAGCCTCTGTTATTCCATACAGCTGTGAATATCCTGCCGTCTTAGTGGGCCAGTACACCATTCCCAGGTGGCTGTACTGGGGGAAACCCCAGAGAGCATGCCCTGTAGTGTGATCACACTGCTCGCAGGGGGCACTTAGACTAAGCCTGTACCTATGTCTGTCCGGTCTGTTTATGCCCTGAACCAACCAACCGATCAACCAACCTACCATTCAAACAACCAGCCTACCAACCAATCAATGAACCAACCAACTCAACCAACACTCAACCAATCAACCAACCACTAAACAAACTTTTCCACTCGCCGTGTCAGTTCGTCGAAGCTGCAGCGCTCTGCCTTCCATCTCTAGGCAGACAAGTAATCGAAGGATGGCTTGCACATAGATTGCAGGGGCTGACGTGAACAAACAGCCACTTTAGCTGCCACGGCACGTGATGTCAGCTGTTTATCACCATTACTCGCTCGTGACTGGGTGTTCAATAGTGTTTACAGGGGTACGGCCATCTGGGGGATATCCGGGGCCTACTACATATATTCATCTGCCCAAAAGTGTGACGATACGCATTCGCAGCTATTATATACCGTATGTCTGTTTGCCTGCCTGTCTGCCTGCTAGCCTACCTGTCTGCCTGTCTGTCTGCATGCCTGCCTACCTGTCTGTGTTTCATGTTCCTACTGCTTTCCTTGTTTTACTATAAACATAAAGTTGTTCTTTGCTAGACCATCTAAGTTAGTTGCATATCCTTTACAGGACGTAGCAGTCAATCCTAGCATTTTTTCAGCTGTTCATGATTCCTGGGCAAGTGTACGTTCAGTAGTTTGCGACTGCTTTCTGCAAGACCGGCACTCATACCATTTCATAAAAAATCAACGTAAGGCGGTCTGCCGCCAAACTGCCCACAGCTGTGTTTCGAACACAGTATGCAGAATTACGAACTGGGTCCGACACCCCTTCGTAACAGAGTCGGCCATCTAAGCAGTGTCTATTATCCCCCCCCCCCCCGTCCCCTCCACTACCCTGTTTGGGTTGTCTACTCTCTATATTAGCTTCCCGTATATTTTCCATAGTCTCCGGCGTAGCAGCTCTGGTTTTGCTATTATTTAAATCTGCTTTTCAAATTGTTATTCCTTATTTTATTGACTCTCTGGTGACAGGGTTGCAAACACGATACGCAATACAGCGTTCGAGACATATCTGTGGGCCACTGAAGACATCCGCCTACGTTGATTTTAATACAATGGTATGTGCAGTGGTATAATACTGTAATCAAGAGTTCAGTAAGTTCAACGTAGTTAATTAGTTTATTGCCTTCTAAATCACGCACAGCCAAAAATACTGGGGCTGACTGCGACGTCAGGTAAAGAACATGCAAATAACTTTGACTTTCTATTGTATGAAGGTTCTGGGACATTATTCATGCTGGGTGTTGTCACTGCCCGACCCAAGGACGTCTGTATATGACTGGTTGTACACGCGTCTACCCGACTATTGTATGAAAGTTTGGGGACATTATCAGTTGTCACTGCCTGACTCAAGGAGTCTGTATATGACTGGTTGTACACGCGACTACCCGACTATTGTATGAAGGGTCTGAGACATTATCAGTTGTCACTGCCCGACCCAAGGACGTCTGTATATGACTGGTTGTACACGCGTCTACCCGACTATTGTATGAAAGTTTGGGGACATTATCAGTTGTCACTGCCTGACCCAAGGAGTCTGTATATGACTGGTTGTACACGCGACTACCCGACTATTGTATGAAAGTTTGGGGACATTATCAGTTGTCACTGCCTGACCCAAGGACGTCTGTATATGACTGGTTGTACACGCGTCTACCCGACTATTGTATGAAGGGTCTGAGACATTATCAGTTGTCACTGCCTGACCCAAGGACGTCTGTATATGACTGGTTGTACCTGCGTCTACCCGACTATTGTATGAAAGTTTGGGGACATTATCAGTTGTCACTGTGTGACCCAAGGACGTCTGTATATGACTGGTTGTACCTGCGTCTACCCGACTATTTTATGAAGGGTCTGAGACATTATCAGTTGTCACTGCCTGACCCAAGGACGTCTGTATATGACTGGTTGTACACGAGTCTACCCGACTATTGTATGAAGGGTCTGAGACATTATCAGTTGTCACTGTGTGACCCAAGGACGTCTGTATATGACTGGTTGTACACGAGTCTACCCGACTATTGTATGAAAGTTAGGGGACATTATCAGTTGTCACTGCCTGACCCAAGACGTCTGTATATGACTGGTTGTACACGAGTCTACCCGACTATTGTATGAAAGTTTGGGGACATTATCAGTTGTCACTGCCTGACCCAAGGACGTCTGTATATGACTGGTTGTACACGCGTCTACCCGACTATTGTATGAAAGTTTGGGGACATTATCAGTTGTCACTGTGTGACCCAAGGACGTCTGTATATGACTGGTTGTACACGCGACTACCCGACTATTGTATGAAAGTTTGGGGACATTATCAGTTGTCACTGCCTGACCCAAGGACGTCTGTATATGACTGGTTGTACACGCGTCTACCCGACTATTGTATGAAGGGTCTGAGACATTATCAGTTGTCACTGCCTGACCCAAGGACGTCTGTATATGACTGGTTGTACACGCGTCTACCCGACTATTGTATGAAGGATCTGAGACATTATCAGTTGTCACTGTGTGACCCAAGGACGTCTGTATATGACTGGTTGTACCTGCGTCTACCCGACTATTTTATGAAGGGTCTGAGACATTATCAGTTGTCACTGCCTGACCCAAGGACGTCTGTATATGACTGGTTGTACACGAGTCTACCCGACTATTGTATGAAGGGTCTGAGACATTATCAGTTGTCACTGTGTGACCCAAGGACGTCTGTATATGACTGGTTGTACACGAGTCTACCCGACTATTGTATGAAAGTTTGGGGACATTATCAGTTGTCACTGCCTGACCCAAGGACGTCTGTATATGACTGGTTGTACACGCGTATACCCGACTATTGTATGAAAGTTTGGGGACATTATCAGTTGTCACTGTGTGACCCAAGGACGTCTGTATATGACTGGTTGTACATGCGACTACCCGACTATTGTATGAAAGTTTGGGGACATTATCAGTTGTCACTGCCTGACCCAAGGACGTCTGTATATGACTGGTTGTACACGAGTCTACCCGACTATTGTATGAAGGGTCTGAGACATTATCAGTTGTCACTGTGTGACCCAAGGACGTCTGTATATGACTGGTTGTACACGAGTCTACCCGACTATTGTATGAAAGTTTGGGGACATTATCAGTTGTCACTGCCTGACCCAAGGACGTCTGTATATGACTGGTTGTACACGCGTATACCCGACTATTGTATGAAAGTTTGGGGACATTATCAGTTGTCACTGTGTGACCCAAGGACGTCTGTATATGACTGGTTGTACATGCGACTACCCGACTATTGTATGAAAGTTTGGGGACATTATCAGTTGTCACTGTGTGACCCAAGGACGTCTGTATATGACTGGTTGTACACGAGTCTACCCGACTATTGTATGAAGGGTCTGAGACATTATCAGTTGTCACTGCCTGACCCAAGGACGTCTGTATATGACTGGTTGTATACGCGTCTACCCGACTATTGTATGAAAGTTTGGGGACATTATCAGTTGTCACTGTCTGACCCAAGACGTCTGTATATGGCTGGTTGTACACGCATCTACGCGACTATTGTATGAAAGGTCTGAGACGTCAGTTGTCACTGCCTGACCCAAGCTCGTCTGTGTATGATTGGTTGTACACGCGTATACCCGACTCCCGGCACACTTCAGTACTCACCCCATTTATTAACTGTTGCAAGGTCCGGTTCTTACCAGAGATAGACAAAACATCGTTGTTTAGTTTCTTGATATCTGTTGTGTTTGTCCCACATTGTATTGATTTTTACTTTGTTGGTATGGCCGAATTGATAAGAGCGTCCATTCTTAAACATCCTGTGTGATGATACCGAGTTTAGTTTGTTAATTAGTTAGTTAGTTGATTAGTTAGTTAGTTAGTTAGTTAGTTAGTTAGTTAGTTAGTTAGTTAGTTAGTCGACAGATCATCCTCATTGCACATCAAACCATTCAGCCCATAAGTGCTCGGATCCCCTCCTCAGCAAATCCCGCAGCGTGTAGCGGCTACCGAGATAGCGGGTTCAACCCCTACACCGATCAGTTGGCTTCTCGTCCTTAACTTGCGGCGTAAATTACAAGTACCTCTGAGGTCGGAGTGGTTTAACCTGATGTCGAGAAACACTGGTAATACTAGTAATAGGAAAGGTTAATCCACACGCAAATATCAGTGCAGTGCACCATAAGTAGTTGCACTGTTCTACCCAATAAAAGTTTATAACAATGCAAATTTAGACAAAAGTATACTATAAGTTGATTTATTTGTTTGTTTCTGGATTTGAGATTCAAAGATTGAGCATAACCCACAACTGGCAACGCTGATCGTATTCCGGTACGAACCTAAGGCCTTGTCCACATCAATGTGGAAGCACCAGGCTCGAGTTTCGCTCTCGTTTGAGCTCGTCAGTAGTGCATATCCTTGACCGGACCCGGAAACAAACCCAGGATCACTGGCGTGTGACGCGGGTGTGTAGCCACTAGACCACGCGGTACACATTAGACGCAACCAAATTATCACACGAGAATATCACAACGTCACCAATCGTAGGTTATAGCTCAAAATTTGCCCGATCGCCGCGATTGACATCCGTCAATCGATGTGGCCCCGAATGATCTATGGATTGCGAGAAAAACAAAGTATAAGTGTTACCGTCCAGGCCTGGTAAACACACCTTAGACGGTTAGAGGAAAACCAGCCTAGCAAGACTGCACGCAGATAACGCAAGCATCCGACCATGACCTTTAGGCAGTCTGGTTTGCAATTGTCAGCTCTTGATTTGCCGTGCAGAAACACCCCCCTGGATCGATACAGCCCGTCAACTGTGTGTCAAAATTACCCGCTCTAATGCTTTCCCGTACGTATCTCGCATGATATATTGTCAGGGGGCGGTTTCAAACATCAATGATGTATTGCTAATACAGCCGATTACCATGTGTAGCCTACACTTGCTCAACCCGGTCTCTTTCTGTCTCTCTTTCTTTTCTACTCTCTGTGTATTTTCCGGTTTTGTATATTTACGAGTTTTGTTTTACAATTAATATAAAACCTTAGTGAATGTAGCGCAGACGTCAAACACAATAGGTTGCACGATTTATTGCCAGACATATTTAACAAACATGGCATTAAAAAATGTTGCATATCCGTTGCAGGACGTAATGATCAACCTCAATGTGATCTTCTAAGAAAGTTTACGTTGAATAGTGTCTGAATTCGTCTGAACAATCAGAATACGACTGACCAAGAAGTCAACATTTAAGTCCAACACAATCTCCGCATGTGAAGAAAATCAGTGGCTATGTGGTTTAAGTATTCCAACCAAAGTATAATTCCTTTATTCAATTCATATGATATATAGTTCTGTAATGTGATCCTGGCGAGGTGCTTCGAAATATGCCAGGCAATAAATAGTGCAACGTATTGTTTGTGGCTTTTGTGTTTGATTATAGAGTAGAACCGTTTCAATCTTACTGCCGGCTGGCATAGTCGTCGATGTCTGCCAGTGTTTCTGTAACGTATATTAAAATAAGAAAAGGGGGGATTTGTCATGCCCTCGTGTGCAATGGGTATACGGTGCCAACTCACAGTTTGTATAGACAACTGGACAGTCCGGGAGTGATGTGGTCAACTCACAGTTTGTATAGACAACTGGACAGTCTGGGAGTGATGTGATCAACATCGCGCCGGTCCTCTTTACTTTAAAAAATCATGTCACGGGACCCAGTTTAGCCTGGGTCGACTTGGTAGGCTAGGTCAATTAAATCCATGCCTAGAGTGGACTTCAGCTTATGTCCACCGGGAATTGGTAGGCTAGGTCAATTAAACCCATGCCTGGAGTGGACTTCAGCTTATGTACACCGGGAATTGGTAGGCTTGGTCAATTAAACCCATGCCTAGAGTGCACTTCAATTTATGTCCACCGGGAATTGGTAGGCTAGGTCAATTAAACCCATGTCTGGAGTGGACTTCACCTTATGTCCACCGGGAATTGGTAGGCTTGGTCAATTAAACCCATGCCTGGAGTGGCCTTCAGCTTATGTCCACCGGGAATTGGTAGGCTAGGTCAATTAAACCCATGCCTGGAGTGGACTTCAACTTATGTCCACCGGGAGGACAGACAAAAGTTCTAAACCAATGCACTATCGCGGCTCGGCGCAATATATGAGGAGGTTCAAATGACAGCCTTAATTCTTTCTTTCTTTCTTTCTTTCTTTCTCTCTTTCTTTCTTTTTTAGTTGGGGGGGGGGGGGGGGGTTTGAATATATTCTGAAAATGTAAAGAACAAATGTATCATTTTTTTTACGTAGTCACCACTGCGTTCAATGCAAATCTCCCAGCACCGATAAAGTGCCCCCACCCCCCCCCCCCTCTCTCTCTAGAAAAAGGACGGTCTCCCTGGTCTAGGCGTTACACGACTTTCTCCGTCATCCCGTATGCTCTCTTGAGTGGCGTGATGTGCGTGAGAATTGGTAGGGGTTCTCTCCGCGTCGGTAACTTACGGGGTATGTGAGCCGGTCGCTTAGAAAGAAATGGCAAACTACTGAGCGTAATCTTGCCAAGAAATCAACAATCAGCTGAAAGATGCTGATGTTGACAGCGATGTCCTGTAAAGGATATGCGAAAAAAAAACACACACAAATTCTGTTGGTCGCGTGTGTAACCACATATGCACAATCTGCTGTACATCTTCATCGGCCGAAAAGTCTTTCCTCCCAGTGACCCTTTGAGCTGTCCAGACAGTTGGAAATCACTTGGGGCAAGGCCTGGCGAGTACGGGGTTTGTGGTACACACTGAAAGTGGGAGTTACTGATTTAAAAAAAACGCACAAAAGAACGCTGTTAATCTTTGGTGTAATGTCAGAAGTGGTCCAGCCATCATTAAGCTGTTCTTATGACGTCACCGTCTTCGTCTGCACCGATATGTCACGTGCTTAACACTCTTGACATCAATAACAAATATGTTGATAGGTAATAAGACAATGCCATGGTTACTGTCATGTGTATCAAACTGTTACGGTTTCATTTGACACACACTTGTGTATAACTGATTTGGAAGTAGTTCAGTGTGGCATACAGTTTATGTAGCGATTGTCTAATACAGATATAGTTTATGTAGCGACTGTCTAATACAGATACAGTTTATGTAGCAACTGTCTAGTGCAGATACAGTTTATGTAGCAACTGTCTAGTACAGATACAGTTTATGTATTAACTGTCTAGTACATATATTGTGTATGAAGTAACTGTCTAGTACAGATGTGAGTTATGTAGCAACTGTCTAGTACAGATATAATGTATGTAGCAACTGTCTAGTACAAATGTGATTTATGTAGCAACTGTCTAGTACAGATGTAATGTATGTAGCAATTGTCTAGTACAGATGTGATTTATGTAGCAACTGCCTACCACAGATATAGTTTATATAGGAACTTTCTGGCTGAGGTATAGTTTATATAGCAACTGTCTAGGTCATATTCAGTTATGACATAATTTTGCTGTTGTGCACATCCTTTTTATGGGACATCGCAGTCAACACCAGCATTTCTGTCGTTGTGATCTTTTGGCAAATTTACTTTCAGTAGTTTGCATGGCTTTCTGAAAGGCCGGCACCGATACCAACGCAAAACCAACACGACGCGGTCTGCTGCCAAATTGTGCGCAGCTGTGTTTCGAACGTGGGTATACGGGATTACGAACCGCGTCTGTAAGTTTTTCGCCACGGAGACCGGCATGACATAAATAGGAAGTGGAAAACTGCAAGTGTGACATGACTGAGCAGGTAAACATTCAGCACTGTCCTTGCTGTGCCGTGACATGACTGAGCAGGTAAACATTCAGCACTGTCCTTGCTGTGCCGTGACATGACTGAGCAGGTAAACATACAGCACTGTCCTTGCTGTGCCGAGCCATCATAGATGAATCATCCATCATACCGCCCGCGATATACCATAAATCACGTGACACGACAAATAAGCAATGCGTGTACTGCAGGACAAATGAACTTAGAGACCTGTGATCTGCTTTAAAGGAGTGGGTACTGTACTGTGAACTCTTGATTGATTGGTTGGTTGTGAATCTCTGGGATACTGATCTTAAATCTAAGTCCGATGCGTTGAAGTGTAGATTGTCTGAGCCGTGACGAGGGCTTGAATCTATCGGAGGGAGGTTGGTCAGAGACTGTTCTTACGACCTGTTACCACATACCATCTGTACAGGGACTGTGTTGAAGGACTGTCCTTCCCCTCTCCAGGCTTAGAAACTTGTTGCGTGTATAATACCTCCATTGGACATCTCATATGAGTGCCTATGATGCCATGAGGAATGAAGGATAAAGGTTTATGTCTATGAGTGCCCATACTGCAATGAGGAATGAAGGATAAAGGTGTATGTCTATGAGTGCCCATACTGCAATGAAGAATGAAGGATAAAGTTTATGTCTATTAGTGCCTATGATGCCATGACGAATGAAGGATAAAGGTGTATGTCTATGAGTGCCCATACTGCAATGAGGAATAAAGGATAAAGGTTTATGTCTATGAGTGCCCATACTGCAATGAGGAATGAAGGATAAAGGTTTATGTCTATGGGTGTCTATGCTGCCATGAGGAATGAAGGATAAAGGTGTATGTCTATGAGTGCCCATACTGCAATGAGGAATGAAGGATAAAGGTTTATGTCTATGAGTGCCTATACTGCAATGAGGAATGAAGGATAAAGGTGTATGTCTATGAGTGCCCATACTGCAATGAGGAATGAAGGATAAAGGTGTATTTCTATGAGTGCCCATACTTCAATAAGGAATGAAGGATAAAGGTGTATGTCTATGAGTGCCTATACTGCAATGAGGAATGAAGGATAAAGGTTTATGTCTATGAGTGCCTATGATGCCATGAGGAATGAAGGATAAAGGTGTATGTCTATGAGTGCCTATGATGCCATGAGGAATGAAGGATAAAGGTGTATGTCTATGAGTGCCTTTGATGCCATGAGGAATGAAGGATAAAGGTTTATGTCTATGAGTGTCCATACTGCAATGAGGAATGAAGGATAAAGGTGTATGTCTATGAGTGCTCATACTACAATGAGGAATGAAGGATAAAGGTTTATGTCTATGAGTGCCCATACTGCAATGAGGAATGAAGGATAAAGGTTTATGTCTATGAGTGCTCATACTGCAATTAGAAATGAAGGATAAAGGTTTATGTCTATGAGTGCCCGTACTGCAATCTTATATATAAAAGGCGATCTCCGTCCGTCTGTCTGTCTGTCTGTCTGTATGTCCCTATGTCCTTTATGCGCTCGCGAACGGCCCATCCAATTGAGATGAAATTTTCTACACGTCTTCCTTTCATTCCAGCGCAGCCCACTGTCATATTTTTTTAGTGTGAAATCGGCTGCTTACCCAATATTATTTCATTTTTCATTTTTCATTATAATTTCATATATCTCAGGGGACCTAACTCTATAAAAATTATTTCAAGGGGCATAACTTTTTCTGTATAACTTATAGTCATATTGTGGCATCGTTTTCAAAGATTTATAAACTCTTTGTCCATAGTTATGTACCGGCATATGAGTTATAATAAATAATGATACAATCTGTAAGGCATTTTCAAAGTTTTCATAAAAATAATGCACAATGCATAACATTGTAACTCATCTTTTTTTGCTTAAGAAGTTACTGTAGTCATGCAGGTGATTAGAAAGAGTTTTCATTAAAAATAATGGATGGTGTGTGGAAGGACATTCTTTTACGTTACTTTTTTTGTTGTATGAATTTAATGAGAACTTATATGACTACTTATATGAATTAAATGAGATGCTCCCCACCAGGGACTGGGCGAAGCCGGACAGGGTCAGGCAGACAGATAGACAGACAGATAGACAGACAGATAGACAGACAGATAGACAGTCGGCAACGGGAACTTATATGACTACTTATATGAATTAAATGAGATGCTCCACACCAGGAGCTGGGCAATGCCGGGCCGGGTCAGACAGACAGACAGACAGACAGACAGACAGACAGACAGACAGACAGACAGACAGACAGACAGACAGACAGACAGACAGACAGACAGACAGTCGGTAACGGGAACGAGAACTTATATGACTACTTATATGAATTAAATGAGATGCTCCCCACCAGGGTCTGGGCGAAGCCGGGCAGGGTCAGCTAGTTAGAAATAAAGGATAAAGGTTTATGACTATGAGTGTCCATGCTGCAATTAAGAATGAAGGATAAAGGTTTATGTCTATGAGTGCCTATGTTCCAATGAGTGACAAAGGGTCTATGAAGTACTGTCTAGTTAATGCTCCTGTCAGCCAGTTTTATTGTATGTAGTTGTGTCCGCTGCCGTCCTTTGTGTTCTTGGTTTGTCTGTTTACTGTGGAGATCTTGTACACATATAATAAATAGCATTAGACCTTCTTGTTTCCTAATGTTATTATTTCGTGCCCAATCTCAGTACAAATGTAATATATTGGGTAACATTACAGATAACAATAGTCATGATATCGTCAGCGTTGTGAGATAACAAATGCATGAGTTATAAATTATGCATGATAGATGTAACATTACAGTTATAGTTATCTTCTTCTTCTTCTTCGTTCATCCGGAGTTTCTTTTTTCGGACGTGATTGCGTTGTGCCTGTTTACAGCAGAGCTGCGTTCTTGCGCCGTTAGGCCGACACATCCGACTTCTGCGGACATTTGTTGACCGGGTTAACCTTCCCGGGGGTTCTTAGGACGTTAGACTCTCACTGTTGTGGTGTTATCTCCCATCCCAGCTGGCCCATATAGAACAGCCAAAGGCATCCTGGTCGGCCCTCAAGGGAAGGCAGGGGCAGACCATGGGCATTCCCCGCCATCCAAGGAGGCTTCCATAATTGCAGAGCCATCACACAGCGCTCTGGTACTGGGCTCACCCAAGGAATCGTCACGTCCTGCACATGGCTGCTTAGCCTCACTTCCGTATATGGGCCTTCCGTTCACCATAGGCTGTTCTTCCAGAAGCCAGAAGAATGCAGTTTGCAGATGACATCCACACAGTGAGCTTTCGATTCGGACTTTCCACGTAATGGATTTGCTATCCAAGCAATATTCCATTTTGTGCCACTAGGACGCTTTTTCCACCTTTTATGAAGCCCACACAGTGAGCTTTCGATTCGGACTTTCCACGTAATGGATTTGCTATCCAAGCAATATTCCATTTCATGCCTCTGGGAGGCTTGTGTAACCGACATGCCTGTGGTATGAAGTGTGGCAGTCTAAATACTTCTTCATGTACATTTAAATGTCAACCTGAATACAGTTAAAGTAAGCTGCAGTCGACTTGAGCTTGTTGATATCTCCATAAAGCTTGTCCTCGAATGAAGCAGGTGTGGGCCAAAATATCTTTCTCTGTTCTGCATATATTGGGCACTCTTGCAGCAAATGTTTAGCTGTCATTTTACCAGTTCCACAATTACATTCATCAGTATCTCCTATCTTTAGTTTGTTGAACAAGTGGTATTTCAGCCTGTTATGTCCTGTGCGGAGTCTGAAGATTGCTACTTGTTCTCTTCGGTCGAGTTTGTAATATGCATCATCCTTCTGGTGGCCTGGATGCTCTGATTCCCATTTGGTTCTATAAGTGCTTTTAATCAACCTCTTTGCCTCATTATAGGTTATGTCTATGTCAGGCTGTGGTAGTCGTCCGCCCTCTTTTGCCAGTCTGTCAGCCTCTTCATTTCCAGGTATACTGCAATGTGATGGGATCCACTGTATTACAACTTTTTTGGATTTCTGGCATAGACCATGGAGTGCTGCTCTTAGGTCAGCTAGTTCTGTGCTGTTTTGCTCTTCAGTATTGAGACAGCTGACTTTGCATCTGTAAAGATAGCTATTTGCTGTCTCTTTATTTTCCTCCATCAAGAGCATTTCTGCTGCAGTTTTCAGAGCCTCTACCTCCGCTTTGAAGTTACTTGAAAACTTTCCAGTTGCCACTGAATGTGTTTTTTTTCACTCCATTTTTTAAATTTAGGAGAATTCCTCCTCCTCCATTCTCTACTGAATTTTTGGCTGATCCATCTGTATATGCATGGGTCCAATTGCTGCTTGGGTAATGTTCTTTTATGTAGTTTAGGGTTATTTCTCTTCTTTCGGTTTCATGCTGAGTGTTCTTTTTCTCAATACCAGGAATGTTTTCTATCATCTCAGGCAGTTGCTGCTGTCTCCAAGCTGGGAACTTGTCTGCATTGTAAATGGGTTTGACTGTTGATATGTTAAGTATGGGATCTGCCCTAATCTTTCGTTTTGCAGTTTTCTACAAAGTTGCTACGCTTCAGTCTTCCCTTTCCAAAACCACTAAACCTTTTATACATAGGGTGGTCTGTCAATCTTCTAAATTTTTCAGCTTGTTGCTGGGCTCTGCTATCTCTTCTATCCTGCATTGGTTGTAAACAAGTTATCTTTTCTAATTCATTAATAGGCGTTGTCTTCAGGCTTCCAGTTATGATTCGCATTCCTTGATTTTGGACTCTACTTATTTTGTTAAAGTTTGACTTAGCTGCTGTTGCCCAAGCTGCAATGCCATATTCCAGTACTGGCCTCACCCGTCCAGTATATAACTTCTTGAGAACTTTCTCATCTGCTCCCCACGTTGTACCAGCAAGCTTTTTCATGATTGCCATTCTTTGCCTTGCTCTTGTTTCGATTTTTCTCAACCTGTGTCTTCCATGTCAGGCGACGATCAAAGGTGACTCCTAGATAGTTTGGATTTTCTTCATGGCGCAATATTTTTCCATTCAATACCAGCTTAGGTTGCTGAGTTTTAGTGAGAGGGAGAACACTGTGCATGTTGTTTTCTCCTCACTTATCTTCACTAGCCATGATTTTGACCAGTCCTCTAGCACTAATAGAGCTTGCTGTATTCTGCTGTTAGCTGTACTAATATATTCTTCAGATGTCCATATGGCTAGGTCATCTGCAAGGATGATGTGTGTACTCTGGCTGGAAAATTTTTCCGTGATGTCGTTTATATATGCTAGGAATAATGTTTGGTGAAAGAACTCCTCCTTGGGGGACACCTTGCTCCAACAGCATCATTTTGCTGGTTTGTCCTTGTACTTTTGTCCTGGCAGTTCTGTTCTCAAGGTAGTGGCTGATCCATTTGTACATTTTCCCACAAACATGCATTTTTTGCAGTTTTACTTTCAGTCCCTTCCTTCCATACTTTATCAAATGCTTTTTCTAAATCTATCCAGACCGCTAGTGTGTGCTTTTTCTCTTGGAAGGCATCCTCTCATTCCTGGAGCTATATAGGTTATCTGATCTTCAGGGGAATCTGTA